>VUQI01029453.1:8831-23731 GCA_015106735.1 Paratilapia polleni | reverse complement strand
GGAGCAAAGTCTTTAAGGGTCAATGCGAAGACGAACTTCTGTTCAAATGTTATTCCACCTTTGTTTAAAGCGGGCAGCCCTACAGATTAAAAACCTCCTCCATCACAGGAGGCCAAGCAAGACTCAGCATCCACACAAACATTAAAGCCTCAGACAGAAAAACACACAAAAGGAAAATGCAATCAAAGCTGAGTACTGACTGCTTTATAAGCACTCCAGTAGACAACACTTCATCGTCAAACCAGCAGGCTCATTGCCAAACCTATTTAAATCTTGACTAAATAAAGCAAAGGCAACTCCTTATTGTGTCTGCCACAAGAACCTTCATTAACCGTGTAAACTCAGCAAGTGAACATTCAGCTTTAGATAATTTTGCAGCCTGTTCCATGAAGAGGGAGACGAGCATGTAAAGCCACTTGTGCCTAATTTGGTTTTGACCTCAAGAGACAGAAAACAAAAACAACTGCAAAAATACTTTTTTACCACCTTTTTTTAAGAGATGTAAGAAAATAGTTAACTGCTATATCCAGAGGATTCCCATATATTTATAAAAAAAAAAAAAAAAAGAAAAAGAAAATGTAGGAGCAATAAGTGGGTGGATAGGGTGAAGCAGGGATGGTGACACTGATGAGAACAGCAGAACAGTCAGTAATATGGTTACATAGTACAGTGCCAAGGACAAGAGTGGGTGATGGTATGTGGATATAAAACAATATAATCTAGTGTTTGCATGAAAATGAAAAACTTTTCTGTCAGCAAAAACAAAAAACATGACCCAAATTTAGCTTTTATCCTTTAAAACCACTCACTCCATTGCACAATTTTTTCCTACTTCCCAAAATAGCATTTTTTTCCCCATTCAGCTTAGATGGCTACAAATGAATTTTTTTTTAACAAGCTTGAGTCGTTTTCATACATGCACTGCAGCCCTGAACCTTTATAGACCTTACCTGATAGGCAGGATGCAAATGTGCTACGCAGCGTCTTTAACCTGCCACCTCCCCGCTGCAAAGTCTATGTGATGTCCGATTGAGCCCGTGTGAGATTGACGGGTGAATTTAAAACTGTGTCCTGCATGGTCTATCCAATCAGCACCCTCTCTAAAACCAAACAAAGTATTTCCAGTAGTGAGAACATGTCTTAATAGGACCCCTGGATCTCCTGCTGTGTGCTACATGTAAGAAATGGCAACTCTGGGAAGTGTTCCAACCTGATTCTCCTGACAGTTTCTCGAGTTTGTGTTTTATCCTTAGTTAGTTGAATTCCAACCAGGTTCATACATTTCAATTAAATTAAATTCAGTTTTATTTATACAGTGCGAAATCACAAAAACAGTCGCCTCAAGGTGCTTTATATTTTAGGGTAAAGACCCCACAGTATTAGACAGAAAACCCCAACAGTCTGACGACCCCCTATGAACAAACACTTGGCAACAGTGGGAAGGAAAAACTCCCTTTTAACAGGAAGAAACCTTTGGCAGAACCAGGCTCAGGGAGGGGCAGCCATCTGCCGCGACCAGTTGGGGGTGAGGGGAAACAGAAGAGAGCAGAGGGAGAGAGGACAAAAGACACACTATGGGAGAGAGCCAGGACTAGGAACCTTTGGAGGAACCCATTGCCTTTCCATCACAGGGTCTAAAATAGGAAATTATTTACCCCTCCTCCATCTCAGGGGGTAGTAATCTCTGAAGGTTCAGGAACTTTAGGGGTTGGGACTTGTAGCATTAAGCATTTCTTATTTCTCATGTAGTTTGCAACCTTTTAATACTCATAAAAACTCTAACAGTACTTTTTCCATACCTCCCTTTGACAAATATCAGCGTACATTTAACAAGAGAAGTCAAAGTCCGTTAAAAACTTAATGTCACTTCACTGTAGCTGGATTTTATTGACAGACCGTGCTATGAGTTGGTGCCATAAAAAGCAAAAATACAGACATAGAAAAGATTTGAGATTGTCCTCTTCTATTATATGGAGCATTAAGAAATATCCACTATGCACATAAAGTAGTTATTGTAGAAGTATTCAGATAACTAAGATTAATATCCTTTGAAAGTTGTCAGTGAATAAAGTCTGCATGCAATGTATCTACTGGATAAATCAGTTCTCTAAGAGCGAGGGGATGCCCTATGAAGGGGGAAAAAAGCTCTTTGCGACTCCCATACAAGTGATAGCTCATATCACTTTTTCTTTTTTGGCCCGTTTGTGAGTTTGTAAACAGCCTGAATTTTGTTTTGTCAGCATTCAGAACACGTTTCAGTTGACATAAGGTATCTTGTGCAGTGTTAAAAACAGCTTGTAGGAGTGGGAGGGAGGAGTGAAGGATGTAAGCAGAGTTGTATCATCAGCAGAAGCGATGTAAGTATCGTCAGCAAAGGCTGGCCAGAGAGGACTGTATAGGTTACTGACAAACTGCTGCCTCACTCTCTTGTCCTTCTCTTTTCACTATTTTTCAAATTCCACTTTCTTCTCTCAACCGGAACATAATTTTTGCACTCCTGAGCCAAAGGTGATCTGATTCCTGAGTCCTGATTTGCTTCCTCATCTAAACACAAGGCAGTGCGGTTTCTTGATTGCAAACTTCTATCACCCACTTTGAGCTGTTTTGCTTATTGATTCCAATCTAGCATTTTGGCCAAAGCTGGAGAGCTGGGGAAGCCAAAGAGGGCGAACCTTTGGAACTGGACAGGCTCTTCCAGTGCTTGTTGCCATGGTTTTTTGTTGTCGGGACAAACTGTCGGCCAGTGGCTGAGCGCCTGAGCTGCTGTTTGTTAAAGATAAGTGGAAAAGCCAGAGGGGAGAGAGACAGACAGACACAGAGAGGGAGCCCTGCTTCTCTCTCTCTCTCTTTTTTTTTTTTGACTGCAGGACACCCAACTGAAAAACACTCACTACCTCAAAGCTTCATCCACCCCACTCTCCCCTCAATGTGGGGATCCCGATAGATCACGCTCCCCTCTTTAAACCATTCACTGAGCCTTTCTCCTCGCGCTTTTGTGACCCACACTCCTCCCTGCCCACTATCAAAGCTGTGTTGGCTGTGCACTGGTCTCTTTGATATCGTATAGTGTTTCTGGCAGTCTCCCTTTCTCTTTCTTTCTCTCTCCCTCTCTCTGTCGTTCTGTCTCTCCTTTCCTACAATATTGTAAAAGAGCACAGAGCGCCAACAGGGACCTGCTCACTGTCAAAAAGAAAAGGCAGGGAGGCCTTAGAGGGAGTGGGGGTGAGGGGGACTGGGTGAAGGAGGGAAAGCAGAAGAGGAAGGAAAGGTGGAAACAGTGAGATAACGTTATCTTTATTACTGTTCTAATTATTATTGTTATTGATGTGTTCTTGGGCTTGATAGTATTTTTGTCAAAATCTGACTTTGGGATTAGATCTGGTTATTGTATCAGGATCCTTTTAAAACTTATTTAGGTTCATCTTTCAACGTTTGTATTGCTTTTCTTTCTTTCTTTCTTTTTTTTTCAGTTGTACTGGTGGGTCTAATTCGGAACTACTAAGTTTAGGAGTCAACATGTTGAACAGCTGTATTTTTACGCTTCAATAAATCTGCTTATTTTAAGTTAAATCACATGACTAATAACACTGTTGGGTCTGTGTTAAGTATGGCTCTAGAACTCTGAGATAATTAGCGTAGCGTAAGAAGTGTTTTTTTGATGACAGACAATTCTTGGTATACAGATTGTAAATCAAGTTAAGTTTGTGGACTAGTGTTTTGAAGTCTCTAGTTCGGCTTTTTTGTTGTAGTGTCTTGGTCTTTGGAAACTGGACGAATCTATATTTGTATGAGAGATTAGAAATGGGCAGCTGGTACTAGAACTTGTATCTGGGATGCTAGCTTTGTACTTGCACTGACCGGAAAAACTGAACAGCCGACTCTTTAGTCGTGCCTTTTAGTGTTGAACAAGTATAAGGTGAGTCTGAGTGGCAACTTGAGTGACACATCTCAGTTTAAAAGTTGCTCTGAATCATACCTTGGTTTCTCATACATTGTGACACTTATGGGGACCATAATTTACTAAACAAACGTCATGTTGTATTCATGAAGACTTAAAACTAGCAGTTGAAGCCATAAGCTCATCAGGAAAGTGTTTACTGAGAGCATGAATTAAGTGAGCTGTAGGATCATTTTCTCATAGACTTTTATGCAGTAAGGCTTTTTTATTGCAACAAGAGGGTTCTCCTTTGCCCTGCTGGCCTTCAGAAACAAAGCAAGTTTAAAACACTTTTGAATTGGCTTCACTTGAATTGGCTCAGAGGCTATGTCCATCTTTCTAATACATTCTGTGGTTTTTGCTACTAAGCTAATCTTATTGCCTCCTTCGCGTACCAAAATGCTATTTTAGAAATCTGTAACTCATCCACTAGTAGTGATAAATCTATTTTCTAACACACATACAATGTAATGTAATGTACTCGTATTTATATAGCGCTTTTCTAGTCTTACAGACCACTCAAAGTGCTTTAGACTTCTAGGTGGGTTTATATTCGAACCATACATTCATACAGCACTTTATCCACCTCACACACTGTACATACAGTGGGTAATGCCTCGTTAGGACAATACATTGACTTGAATTGAGCCAAGTCTGTGAGAAAACACTGGCCCGACTCAGTGAGTAACTGAGTGAACGTGCACAAATGTACGATTGCATGTAGACCTATGGTGTGTCATGGCCATAACCATGGAAGTCTAGAGCCTTGGGCCTGGGCTTTTTTTAAGCTTGACCTGACTGTCACAGGCAGTTCAGCACACACACTCTAGCCCTACATTGCACCAAGGGACCTCCAGGCTGCATACACACACAAGTCACCTTCAAGCGTCCACATTCGCAACCTCCGTTTGCGTCTGTGTGTCTGTGTGTGTATTTCTGACCCTGATTGTTCACCATCCGCAGAGAGAGAGGGTAAGCGTGACTTCATGATCGTTGGCTGCTGATGAATCATACCAAACTTACTCTGTGTTTGCCTGATGCAAATGTCTGTTTGCTTTGTTGGTTAGCCTACTTTGGAGGATGGAGGCTGTGTGTGTCTTTGTCGTCTTGAATTATTCACTGGCAATATTTGATTTGTCTTCTTTCTTTTTTTGTGTGTGTGCACCATACATTACACATGTCCTTTCTCAGCTTCCTTTAGTAAAGCAGCCTGGTGCTGGTCTTAAAGCGTAACCAGTGGCCCTGTGAATTGATGTGTTTTATGTTATCATTTTTCAACTTGAAAGTTCTGGGGCTCAGTTCCCCTAAATATACTGTATATTATGTGCTTATTATCTGCTTAGTTGGTTTGCCAATAGACAGCAGGGATAATGTTTAATCCTCTGGCAGAGCAGGCTCTGTACTCAAACTTACAATATTAAGTGTGCATTGTAACACCAGGGCCTTGACCTCTCATTGTTAAATTTCTTATGCCATATTAATTACAGCTTTGCCGATTTTGTACTTTTCGCAGCATGTAGTTGGAACAGCTAGCTCAAGGTAATATTTTGCAATTACTTGATTTTCCTGAACAACTGTCTAAAACCCAAAGAGGTCCAGTTTTCAGTTACCCAAATCATGCATTTATTCCTCATAGTTAAGTGGTTGACATTTCAGAGGTGACAATGTCTGTCAAATGGTTCTTTCATTACTTAAATAATTGAACAAAGTAATAAGGATTCTGTACTTTGGTCAGTAACATCGCTCTGAATACCTTTGGCCATTAGATGCTTTCTCTGTAGCTCCAGCAGCAGGTCAACATGTTCACTTTTACGTGAAATATCAGTATCAATATCTACCAAATGGATTGGCTAAGGCCCCAGTCACACAGGCCTGGAGACCGGTCAGTGACCCACAGAGAAAAATGTGTATTCCCTGGCTGGTTGGTGAGTGGCTGTGGGAGGTTGCTGGCAGTTGCTAGGTGAAATTGGTATACAGTGCTGCACTGAAAACCCTCTTGTGATTACTTTGGTTGCTAGCAGATTACTTTGGTCGGCCATAGTTTGCATGGAAGACGTTGACGTTAAAACTCGCCAGCTACTCACCGAGTGGTAAAGAAACCATGAAAAGTACGATGCAAACCAAAAATGGAGAATGTTCGCCTTCAAACTAAAAGTTGCGCCTTTTGAAACGTGTCAATTTCTGTGGTAAGGAACAACTTCATTAGACCATCAAACCTACATGTCAGTGATTAGGATTTGGAGTAGTTTTCAGTGCAATGATGTTGTGTTTTGCCCACATTAACAATAGACATGGACATTTGTGATACACAATAAATACAAAAGCAAACAAACCATCAAATCCATTTTCTTCATGGTCGCTGGTGGGGGCTAGAGCCTATCCCAGCTGCCACAGGGCAAGAGGCGGGGTACACCCCGGAAAAGGTCGCCAGTCTGTCACAGGGCTAACACAGAGAGACAGACAACCATTCACACCTATGACCAATTTAGAATTACTAATTAACCTAGCCCCACTAACTGCATGTCTTTGGACTGTGGGAGGAAGGCGTGGGTTACCCACGCAGACACGGGGAGAACATGCAAACTCCACACAGAAAGGATGGTGGATTTGAACTCAGGACCTTCTTGCTATGAGGCAACAGTGCTAGCAGCAAACAAACTATCTATGATTTATCATAGTACCTGAACAGAGAACTTCAGGGCTCCCTTAAATATTTTCAAAAAGCAGGTCAGTTAATATACATTATCTATATTATCTTCTAAATCTGTGAATTAAATTCAAATTTAGTTAAAAAGGGATGAAATCTAACAACAAACAAAAAAAATAGCAATTTTCTAAAAATGTATTCATCGACAGATATAAAAAATAAGTACAGGCCATCACGCAGAGAACTGCTGTTCTCTGTATCATGTTCATGTGCACATGTGTTTGCAACTGCTTTAGTTGCCAAGCAGCTGAGCGCAGCCGCCAGGATGGAGGGGTCAGGAGGAGTCCTTCAGGGACACCCTCACCCCTGACCTCTGTTCCATAAGCCTTTGCTGTTGTGGATGACATAAAAGCAGGACACAGTCAGACCTTATAGGATGTGATTGGTCCTGCTCTGCTTCCTTAAAGCCGTCTGGAACCCTGATATTTGTCGCCAGGGAAAAGCAGGAAATGCAGAGGGTGGATGGGGGGAATGATTTCATGGGTTGAAAATGGAGAACATCACAAGGCTTCATACAACCTTTGTTGACATATATGTAGCAGAAGTTATTATTTCCCAGTCTCTGAGAGAGTTCTCAATTTCTCTGTCTCTCTGTTGGTCTTCCTCTCCCCTTCCATCCATCCGGTATATGTGTAGGAGGGATAAAGGTCGTCCTTTTGTCATCAAAACTCCAGATTAGTTTTGCCTCGGTGCATCTGACTCTCTGCTTTATCACTGTGGCCAGAGGAGCCACAAGGTTCAGCTCACCCCTCTGCAAAGTAATAACTCCTACCAGCCACTATTCTATTCTTTGCTGCTATCTGCTACACTACTATTACTACTCCATTCTGGGGTAGGGGGGGATTATTTCATGGCACTGGCTTTATTGGGCTGTATAGTGAAGACTGACAGGGAGCAAGGAGCAGGAGGACATGACATGCAACATACAGTATGTCACAAGCCACGATCAAACTGACAAAGTTGTAAGAGTCGCTTCATCCACTGAGGCCCAGAGCAGAGCCTAAATGAGCTGCTGACAGCATGTCTCAAGCCTGTCTTGGTTTTATTTTAATATTTCTGCATTGATGTGGTTTTGGGGGGGTTTGTAATTTGATGACTTGGGGATTTTGCTCAAAGTCAGTTTGGCTAATATTGCAGCAAACTCCACAACAAGACAGCAAAATGAAGGACATTATTGCAATGTTTCCTCTGGCTTTTGGCACTCAGAACGCAAGTGAGACAGAAAAAGCTGCCAGCGGGGAATGGAGATCTTCTGAGGATTACGTAAATGTGGCATGTGATTTAGACAAGTATCTGTGAGAGCATGAATGCAGTGCAAGATGATTACGCTGTCAATTAGAGCACATGAATTAGCTTACACCCTGTCCACTCTCAGAGGAGTTTGTTAACCTCCTCCCTTCCGTGTAAACACTGGTCCCCCTTGCCTCCAGCCACAAAGACTGGAGGGTCAGAGGTCAGCAGGGTTACAGCAAGGTCACTGACAGTTAAACTAACAAAGTGAAGATATTTTCTGTTTTTGTGTCACCATTTTTGATCATCTTAGCTCTCAGTTCAGTTCATTGAAATTTGATGGTTGATTGGCCTTTTTTAAATTTTTTTTATCTGTGATGGAATCAAGTTAATTGATTCACTATTAGCTCTTGAATCTAAAATAGCACTCTGCTCCACTCCTTCGTTTTTTACACATGTGGCAAGAAAAAAAAAACTGTATTGATTTAAAAAATGTTTTGCTTTTAATGTCACACACATTGATAGCCAAGGCTCCATTCAGCTGGAAACATGCAGCACACTGAGGAAGGGGACCTTTAGTTTTGTCAATACTGTCAGACAGGCCGACTTACAGAAAGTAAAGCCCTCGCAAAAACATAATTGCTCCTAAACATAGCTCACATTTAGCCTTTTGGTTGACATTTTTTTTAATAAGGACAGGAATGAAAATTTTAGGTGTGTTTACTACTTCAAAAATGGCGTTTAAATTGTTACAAGGATTCTGCCACGAAGTCACGCTCAGCCATCAATCACTGTACATCAGCTGATGGCTCAACTGATACCCCTATACACTATATAAGCGTATGCTATTTAAGCTGTTGCAGCATGCCTACAGATGCTGCCCATCTGAATGCCGCTTTGCAACCCACCTCCACCCTAGCTCCTCCTTTTCATGCTGGGTTTGACTTAATCAATGCCATATCTGTTGTCACTGATGGCCGCTCTGTTCAAATAAGGGGGGTCTTGCTGCTGATTTAGGTTTATATGCATGTGGAACAGCAGGGATCTCCCAGAACAGAGACATACCGCCAAATATGAATGAGGTGGTAATATCTGCCTTTTTTTGACTATGCTGGTGCTGAGTGAAATGCCTATTAGTGCCCAAGTTCCAGAATCCCACAGGTATTTTGTCTGATCAAAAGCTAAAACATAATTTCCAAGAGTGTGAAAAGTAAAAAACAAGCAAATGCTCACTTTTGAGCATTTTTTATGTGCCCAGTAGATGACCTAAACAATTTAGTAACTGTCAAAATTGTCACTTTCTGTTGACTCTGTTGATTCTCTATTAATCTACTATTTGCACCATAGATTGGCCCATTGTCACAGACCTAGTCTGGCTTTTCAAGCCAGGATACCCTATCCAAACATTGGATCGGTGCATCCACAGTTCTTACCTGAGTCTCATGGATTCTGCATTCATGGCAGCATAATAATTACAACAGTCTAACTTAAGTGCACTGCCTATCGCTTTCCTTTCAAAAATGGTGTTTTCAATGCAGAAAGAAATTAATTCTAATTGGATGGTGTCTTTTAAAGTTCATGTTATCAGGGTGCAGAGAAACAGCGCTGGTGTGGTGCCAGGGTCACAGTGAGAACAGGCACACTGTACAGCTGCTTATAATTGTATTGGTATGCATAGACACTTGCATGAAGAATGCACTAGACAGCTAGTCAGAAAGTGTACTTACAGTCCAATGCACACACATACACACATATAGACAAATGCAGTGAAAAACACATGCACGAGCTCAGCCAAATGTGGACATGCCAAACAGAGACGAACACAAATCAAAACAAAGCATGCAAACACAAAGGAGATCCAGTGAATGAAGAAGACACAGAGAATAGCACAGTCCCATCTGTCAAACAAATGTGAGGATGCTTCTAACACGCACATACACACACACACTCACAGCAAGAGTCATTTAGCCTGAACTTGAGCGATATCTGCCTTTGTCCTTTAGCAGTTGGTCCTGAGGGCTTCGCTGTAGAAGTTGCATGAAAGTTTGTTTAGAGCCGAGCAAGTGTGTTAAGCTTTATGAGAGCCCAAGGGAGACATGGTGGCACATGCACACAAACACACACACACACACACACACACACACATCCCCTCATATACACACATACACACTCAAGCACGAGGCTTGGGCGGCAGCTCGCGATGGCCCCAACCAACAGTGAGGAGTTTGTTGTCATAGCAACAGTAAAATGAGATGACTTTACTGTCAGCCGTAATGTTTCATGGCCCCCTTGCCGCTATGGCAACATAACAAGGAGGAGGAAGAGGAGACAGAGAGAAAGAGAGCATCAGAGCCATCTCTGCATTCCAGTGGACTCCTACTAGGAACAATGTCACTCCGATGCCCTTTCTTCCTTCTCAAGACAAACACACACACATACACCGTGGCAAGCCTGTCAAACACATGCATAAACACACACACACATACACACACCTTGAAAAGCCTGTCAAGCACCCTTCCCACCTCGCCCATCCCTTTGATTATGCGCTCACTATTTTCAGCTATCGTCACCGGGGCAATTTGAATTCATTATGCTCAATGTCAATATTGGTGCAGCAACACTGTACCTTCAGACAGGTACAGCTTGTTGAATGAGCGTTCGTGCTGTCAAACAGTGTGAGGAGTGAAAAGAGGGGAGAGAAGAGAGAGAGAAAGAGAGACGAGATCAAAGCACTGCCGAGCGGTTTCCTGCGCCCGTGGAGACAATCGGATGGAGCAGCGAGGTGACTATAGGCTGGCCAGCTATACGCCGAGCAACCGCTATACATCACAATTCTATATTTAGCTCCGTCCTTCCACTACAGCCTGTCGGCACCGTTAAAGAGAGTTATCTGCGCTGGGAGAAAAGTGAGAAAAGGGCGAGATGGAAGGAAAAGCAGCAGAGGAGAAGAGGAGATGAGTTGTTTTGCTCTGTTGCCATGGTGATGTGGCGGGCCAGAGCTGTAGCGAGCTGACAGTTGTCACGGCGCAGCAGCTTGCCACGGGTGACAGCTGTCAGTCAATCATCCAGAGTGAGGGGACAGATCGGCTGATGATCACCTTGGATTAGAGAGCGATCGCACCACACAGGGGCCAGGCAGAACATATCTAGACTTAATCCCCATGTCCTAATGGTGCTGCTCTCTAGCGTGTGTGTGTACTTTCGTACCAGTGTGTGTGTGTGTGTGTGTGTGTGTGTGTGTTCATCCGCTTTTAGATTCACAGCCTTTTAGAACCCCTGCTTGTGTTTGCATGTGCATCCGGACCTGATTTAAAGATTTAGATTAGATTAGATTTAAATTTGCATTTTCATGCGTGCGTGTGAGTGTGTGTGTGAGCATGTGTGCATCCAAGCAAGCGTGGGTTTGTGTGTCTAGTCTCTGAAACATGTTCAGAGTGAGTGGAGCAGATTACATTTTGCTGTAGCTGCTGCCTGGGTCCTTCCCACAGCTGTCTGTGCTAGAGGACAATCAAAGGCCCGGTTGTAAGCCTTCTGATTGTGGTGTGATACTCAGACCCGTTCCCCTTCAATTACCGCGCTCTGCCTGTGTGTAACGAGCACAGCATTGCTCTTATGTTAGCAGAATAACGGTCTGATTAGAATAGGGATAGATTTGAACTCACGCTGTAATTTGTTTTGCTCTTTTCTTGGCAAATTTTCCCATCATATCCCTATCACATCCTGCTGTGGAACTAAGTCTGACCATTGGACTCCGTTTCTAATGTTGTAAATCCACAAGATAAAGTTTTTTTCTGCACTCATTTGTCGCACAACGTTTGACAATTACATTTTCTCCTGCTGGAGAGATGTTAAATCACCGGCATAATTCCTGTGACCCCGCAACTATAAGACCTTTAACAGTATTCATATGTTATGACAGCAACCCCGTGTAATGTCGATACTTTGCTGGTACGCTAGTAATTAGAGGGTAGTTGTACAAGGCAGGATTTCCTCAACCAATGAAGCACTAAATTTGCTGTTTCAGTCAGAAGTGGATAGAAAGCCCAGGAGAGAAATGATGATGTATACTTTCTCCTTCAGATCTAACACAGCCTAATTGGGAATGTGGTCAAAATCTTGTTACGTGCCTCCACCCTTTGGCCTTTAACAAAAATGAATGAACCAACAGTTTCACAAGCTAACCTTATTTTTTTCTGTCCTGTTCCTCCATCTCTCCACCCTATCTGGCTTTTTCTTTTTCTTTCTTCCTCTACAGGAGTGAGCCCTGGGCTGGATGGGACCCACCATGCCCCCCAGTAAGAAGGCCCAGAGCCCCAGTAGTGGAGCCAGTGCCTCACAGGGCATGAGCCCGCCGTACCGGCAAGGGGATGCCGCCACGGCAGCATCTGAGGCCGAGGCAGCTGATCTCTCCCTTTCCCTGTCCGCCTCCTTCTCCAAGGCTGAGGATGAAGAGCTCACCAGCCTTTCCTGGCTCCACGAGAGCACCGACCTCCTCAACAGCTTCAGCCATTCTGGGCTTCGTAGCGTCTCCCCTCTGCAGGATCCCGATGGCCAACACCCTCGCTCACCCTCCTCCTCGTCTCCCTCCCCAGATGACCCCCTGCTTGGCGATGCACACTCAGCGTACGACTTGGCGGCAGGGGCCAACCGAAAACCTCCGTACTCCTTCAGCTGCCTGATCTTCATGGCCATTGAGGATGCACCAAACAAGCGGCTGCCGGTGAAGGATATCTACGGCTGGATTCTGGAGCACTTCCCTTACTTTGCAAGCGCCCCAACAGGCTGGAAGAACTCAGTGCGCCACAATCTGTCACTCAACAAGTGCTTCAAGAAGGTGGATAAAGATCGCAGCCAGGTAAAGAACTGTAGAGAAATGTTGCATAATAATTCCTTCCCTTGAGGCTGAGGACTTGAATGAAGTCATTTGAAATTTGACCATCAAAAACAAAGTTTGTTTCATTTTCAGCTCATTCACTGATAATTTTTCTGGACATCGTCAGAAAATTCAGCTTTCTAATTCAGATTTTCTAAGCCTCTGTATGGCTTTAAACATGTCACATCTATATTTTACAGTTGTCCTAACCCAGAATATTCAGGGTTGAGCAGTACTATATTCTGTCTGCATTTGAAGCTATAATCAGTCTCACCACTCACCAGCCGCCTTAGTAACCGCTCCAGGCAGTTATTTTGAAGCCCTTATTTAAATGAACGAGAATGAGTGGCATAATTTCAGTGACAGACACATAAAAATTGAATATATCACCAGTTAAATCTGATATAAAACTGCTTAAAACATTTGTCAATTTTGCGCCAAAACAGAGTTGAATAATCTTTTTTTTTTTTCCCACAAGTTGTATGTCTGCTACGCATGTGCAAAATTACACAAGATTATCAATTCGTTACCGGCTCAAACCAGAGTGGCAACAGGATCAATGTGTCTTGGCTTATCCCACCAGAGCACTGAAAAAATGGCATGTTAATTCATACTATGGATCTGGTATATCAAGAAATTGATATACTAGAAAGTACACTTACCTACAGCTTTACTAAGAGAACAATCAGATATGGTCACCACTACAAAGATGAAACGGTTGTGAACCTCAACTGTGCAGTTCAATCAGTGCAGCAACACAATTGGCTTATATGTTTCCCAGTTCGGCCAGTTGAGTGGTTCTTTGGAGGAGGGATGGGACTAACACCAGCCATGACTGGTGATTGGCCCATTAGCCTTTGATATGTCTGATATCGTGTCGATCTTCGCAACCTTACATGCATGTCCAGGAATGTAAATATGTGTTTTTGGAGATGCAGACCACCACACCTGTGACTACTAATGCTCAAGTAGTCACAAGTTCTGTCCGATAACCCTGAGAAATTTATTTTGAAACTTGTTTGAGTGGCAGTGAAAGAACGTCCTGTAATCTGATGCAGGAGAAAATCTAAAAAATATTCAAATGTCTGTGTTTTTTATGAATATAAAATAAAATTCCCACAAAAGAAATAAAAAAAAATGCTTGTGTATGCTGCCAGATATTGTTCTTGGAAAAAAAAACAAACTGGAAAGTCCAAAATCATAACTGACAGGTCAGACTTAAAAAAAAATCTGAGTCGGACAAGAGAAATGCAACCTGTGCATCTGTTGTAAAAACAGTTTTTAAAAATAATAATCAAGCAATATTAAGCATTCCGCTATTGAATCCATTTTCTCAAGCAGTGCCATGCTGGCCTGTATATAGACAGTGATTATAACCTCTATGTCAGGGTGTAACTGTTCTCAAACCAAGGCGAAAATTGCTATACAACTGTCCACGGTATGTATCGTATCATGGTTCCACCCTTCTATATCGTGATACCAATGTGAAATGGCATGCTAGTCTAATGAAAGCTGTAATATTAAAGGATTACTCAGGTAAAGAGTAAGCTGGAAATACATAATTCATGCTATTCCATTTTTCCATGTAAAAACAAAAAAAACCGAGGTACGAATCGGAACTGTGTCCCAAAAATCGAAACATGAACCAAACTGTGGATTTGGAGAGTCGTTTCATCCTTACACCTGTTTCTTTTCCTTATCCAAATCATATATACCTGCGTTGTAGAACATCACTGTAGCCAGATGGTAAATACAGGTCCATTATTCGCTCTCTCATGTGTGGTTATAGCTTATTTCACAGCCAGACAGTTATCAGCGCTTTGCAGGCATATCCAACTTGAAGTCAAACATATTCTGTATTTTGTCTACAGCTGTACCAGATTCGGCCTTATCAATAGTTGATGATCTCTGCTTTCATAGTTCTCTTTCACTCCGACGATATGTGCTTCCCCAGTGGGAACAGCATTTCGCTTTTGATTTAAGTCTTGATACAGTCTTTTATACTAGGTTTCTCATCCCGATTTTACTCCATTAAAGACTCGGGGTAAACGGGGAATGAATCCCTCACTCAATTAGCGCTAAATTAATACTGGAGGATTTAATAACACAGATGCCAACAGACTTTAGATTTCATCTCGCCCGAGGGTGTTGGG
>VUQI01029448.1:15649-27863 GCA_015106735.1 Paratilapia polleni | reverse complement strand
TCTGGTTTGGCTTTTGAACATCATAGCAAATAAAAAACCTTCTTAAACAATGATGGGAAAATATTTCTCCATCAAAAGCTGACGTGGTCCAGACAGTCAATTATCTGAATGCATAAAAATAATCTAAAAAACAAATAAAAAGCAGCAATCTAGAAAAAAAAAGAATCATTATGCACACAAAATTATTTATATTAGACATTTGGTCAGTGAGGAGAACCATGTGAACCATCGTGGTGAATCATTTGGGTCACTGAAGAATTTCAGCTTCATGTAGTGGAACATTTCTGTTGGATCTTCTAAGTAATGTTCTGGTTTCCATCTTGAAACTCAACCTATTAAATTAATTTACAGCTCCATATTTTCTCTGGGACTGTACTCGAGTGGTTTTGTGTGATTCACAGTTCAAAATAATCCTTCATTATCTTATACTGGGCCTTGGTGCAACCCTTCAGTTCATCCTTGTCACACAGGCCTAGAGACTGGTTGGCAACCCCCTGGTAATCTGCGGTCGCTAGGAATTTTAAAACCATCTCCAGAATTTAAAGCTGTTTGATCAATGTGATAAACTATTATACTGAACATGTGAACACCAGGATTTTTTCTGTTTCACAGCCATAAGATATATTCAGGAGTGTTAGAAAATGACTGTGTTAGAAAATGATTTTAGCACAGAAGGAATCACAGCTGGAAGATGATCCTGTTATCAAATGTAGGTAAAAAGGAGATCTTTCATATGCTCATCCACCCATCCCACATGGTGATATGACCCTTTAAAGTTTACCCAAAATGCACTGTGTGAAGTTTTCTGCAGTGAATTATCAGAAAATTTAGACCCACTCATATGTACTTCTTGTAACTGTGAAAATGTTCATAGTCTGAAGGTAAATGTTGCATGGTGTCACTGAATAAAATTATTGAACATAAAAATCAGCTGGTTCTGAGGGGGTCAGGGGGGTTATTCTGGTTATTATTTTAGAAACATGAGTGGATTCTCTGTGATTTACACACTTGTCGTCTCTCCTCTCTCAGATCTTCATAAAGAAAGCTGAGTGAAGCTCCGCCCCCTCAGAAATACCTCAGCAGCATTCAGTCGAGCTGACCGGAGGCTCCTCAGCTGCTGTCCTGCCTCTAGCCCCGCTCACCAGATCCCCACCGCGGTGCCACAGCGCCGCCGTCTGGCAGGACCTCGGCGCTACAGGACTGAACAGATCAGAGACTGAAACACAGCAAACACACAGACAGTCAGACAGACAGGTGGGATCACCTGTGCCCACGCAGAGGAACGATGTAATTACTCCTGATTCTGTATTTATGTGTACATACAGTAAGCTCAATGTTGAAACACTGGTAATCACGGAGGTGGCGGCGAGAGCAGCGAGCCACCTCTGATGATTGATCTGCTGCTTTGAGACTTCCTGTCTGCAGATTGGACCTTTCTGCCCCGCCCACAGTCCCAGTGTATATGCGTCCACTCTCCCCGTATGGTGATGTGTGTCTGCAGCCGCTGCTCGGGCTGCAGGCGTTTCCCCTTCTTCGATTTGCCTTAACGAAGAGCAGAGTCACTTCAAACAGGCACCCCGACATGTAGCGTCCACAAATACCCAGAATCCTCTGCTGCAGCCTCGGACCTTCTTCACATCATCGTGGCTTCAAACTACTGACGAAGACGCCGGAGTTTCTGTTTGTAACGAAGTCTTTAAGTTACCTGAGGCCTTTACACTGACCGCTCTGTGTCCTGATTACTCTGCAGTACTCTGATTACTCAGAAATACTCCACAATACCCTGAGGTATTCCACAGTACTCTGCAGTACTCTGATTACTCTGCAGTACTCTGATTGCTCTACAGTATTCTGATTACTCTGATTACACTGAAATACTCCACAGTACTCTGCAGTACTCTGATTACCTCAGTCTTCTGACACACATTGTAGCACTCTAAGGTACCCCAAACTTTGAGGTACTTTGAGGTACTCTGTAGTATTCTGAGATACTCCAAAGCCTCCTGAGGTACTCCACAGTACTCTGAGGTACTCTGTTGTACCTCTGAGGTACTTTTCTGAGTCTTTTCTTGCTTCTTGTTTCTTCCACAGGTTGATTTTCAGTTTTACTGAACAGACGCCGTCGTCCTCTGGCACTTTGTCTCGCTATGAGAGACGGTGTCAGCTTCGTCTTAGAGGAGAGAGGTTTCTG
This sequence comes from Paratilapia polleni, assembly GCA_015106735.1. Taxonomy (NCBI): domain Eukaryota; kingdom Metazoa; phylum Chordata; class Actinopteri; order Cichliformes; family Cichlidae; genus Paratilapia; species Paratilapia polleni. The sequence goes on along the minus strand of VUQI01029448.1, from coordinate 25,672 downwards.
ATAAATTGTTCCCTTGGTTTGCAGATTTTAATCTGTTCCCAGAACAGCTGCCTTAAAGTGATGTAACTCATCAGATCATCATATTTTCTTTTGTCTCTCTAACTTTGAAACCACTGAATTTAATTCTCTTCGTGTCGGATCGACTGATTTACGGAGATATTTGTCAGGTTTAGGGGCCACATTACGTCTCTGAGAGGGAAATGAACATCCTGTCAGTTTATTAAAAATCCAGAATCAGTTTTAAGAATTTACGTATTTGGGCTGTAGAGGTGGATAATAACCAGAGCTCTGATTAATCTGCTGGGTTTTTGAGATTTTTAAGATATTTTAAGATATTAAGAGATTTTTTGAGATATTTAAGGTCTTAAACTGGACTAAAATAAAGGGCAAGGGGCCGTCTGGAGGCTCTTTCCTTTTCTTGTCATTTTATGGTGTCATGCTATCAGTAAATCAAAATACAGTGATTCAATGTGCGGTGCTCCAAGTGCTGTCGTCCTCCTTTAAAAGACAAATCTAGGACAAAAAGAGGGTCTTTTAGATTCTTATGTTACATATAACTGTTGTTTTAGCTTAATTTCACCTACTAACTCTGCACTTTCGGTGGCTCTGAACCATATTATGAAGCGTGAGTGTGGCTGGAAAGTTGCTGGTTTGATACCTATCACACTGTGGTTGTACTGGGCAGCTTCCAGTAAATGTGTGGCAGTGCACTAGCTCAGGTGAAAACTGGGTTAAAAATGAGAAAGAAGAAATAACTCTAGTTTATTTCCATGATTAATGTATTCAAAGTGTCCTCATATACACACAGGAACAGTGGACTAAAACATAACCATTTGTTCAAATACAAATATGCTGAAATACATCCAGAAAGGCCATATAAGGATATCCCCTCTCTATGACATCATACAGATCCAAGAGCAGAAGAAACTTTCACTCATTAGAAACTTTGGTCATGTTTAATATGAACATCCACCGCTGGAACAGGAGATATATGACAGGAAAGCAGAACAGAGTCACTTTAAGTAGAAATAGTAAGAACACTAATGATATATTTTGTCCACATACACAGTATTTAGTGCAAAAAAATGATCAGTACAAGTTTGCTTGCTAACATCCAGGCACACTTTGAGTACTTTGTTTTTTTTAACATGGGCAGGTCACATGATAAAAGGTGGTCATTTTTAAATTGTGCTAAAACAACAGTTACTGATTACAGGATGTAACCCTGATGTCTGTAATCTGCTCACAGTAAAGCGTGAATTAGACTTCTTTGGTGAATCTTTGTAGAGCTTACGGCGTAACCTTCGTAAGTGGCCGATGTTGTTGCCGGCATTTATGCTTGTGCGTGGTGCATTATGTGTTAATTACCTTGTGGTCATGTCCTGGTGTTTTACATGCGGTGCTGCCGCGGTGGAAACAAATAAAATGCTGGGACTTTTTTTCCCTCCTGGGTCCCCGCTCTTTGTTATAGTCAGTTTATTTCAGAGACAAACATATTTGTCCCTCTAGTTTTTCCACTTCTTTGTACGTTCCCTTACGTCCATTCCGTTTCGGCAATCTCCCCTCAGGAATTTGCTGACATTTGTGAGTCCTTATATTGATGCTGTGATTATTATTCCTTATGCTGAGGCGCTGCTCGTTATTCTCTCACTGATAATTTTAAAAACTGCAGTGAAAAAGTAGCCGGAAATGCACAGGAGAAATCGACGGTATTGTACAGACCAATCACAATAGTTGTGGGCTGCGTCGATGCAACATGTAGTTACATTTCTCAGGAGGTGCATGTCAAGTTCTGCGGTTACGACGTAGCCACTGCATTGATTTCCCGCATAAGCATAAATCGCCTATAATCCAAGTCTCCAAATATTTTATTCACAGGAACAGGCCAAGTGAAGTAAAGGAGGTAAATTAACCAAGGGAACAGTTCATCAAGACTTTTCCTCTGTTAAGATGCAGCTCTCGTTCCTGTCCAAACTGTCACTGGTTCATATTTTCAGATGTGAAGTCAGCTAATTAGTGACATTAGGCTAAATTAACTCTAGCTTCAGGAAACATCCTTGGTTTTTATTCTTTTTGTTTTCTTCAAAAGATGCACTGGAATGCATTGCTATCATCTTGTATGTGTCTTTTGTATCCTTTAGATAAACTCTATTTAAATGAGCTTAAACTTCTATCCAATCTGTGAATTGTAATAAAGACAGAAATTTAAATGATTTCCTCATGTGTTTTAACTTCAGTATCTCCTGTAATTCAGGACAGTTTTTCTTTTTCCAGATTACACCCACCACAGCGTTACCTGAAAAATGTGTAAAAGGTGCGGTCATAAAGTTCTGGGACTCCTCCCACTGAAATGAAAACATACCTGATTTAAATTTGAAAATTTTTAATTTTCTCATTTGTCTGTCAGTTTCAAGCTAGACTAATGGTGCTTTCATACAGTGAAGCGATGTTTTCGTGTGGCACGATTACATACAAAGTCTACACAATGAGGGGAATTGACAGGCTACATGAATAGAAGTGAATCTATGTTTACATGAGTTAAAATATTTCAACTCTGGCAAAAAAAAAAATTTCATTTCGCACTCCATCATGAAAACCCTTCAGCTGGGATTTTCTTGATGCCACCGACAATCAGAAATGGTGCTGACGGTAGCTGGAGCTTTACTGCAAAATTTCACTTTTAGATAGAGATGGAAAATGAGAGGGCTTGGAAAAAAGTGACTTCATTGTAAGTTCTGAAAATATGTTTCTGTAACTTGGTTCCTCCTCATCCCACTGGTTGTTAGCAGTGAACATTTGTGGGTTTCCAATGTGACTGGGTTCATGCAAGTAATGCAATGTGAACCTTTGTTTTGCATTTGATGTGAAGGCACCACAACAGAACCTCCATCCTCTTCTACAAGTCAGGTCAAGTCACTTTTATTTATATAGCATATTTAAAAACAACAGGAGTGGTTTCCAGTTACCTAGAATACAAAATAATATGGAAAAATTCTTGGCTACTCTTTCGAGCTGAAGGCGAACTTTTCCCAGAGAGTCTCTGAGATGTTTTGGCTTCTCAAGGTGTCACTGGCAATTCATTGTAGGTTTATACTAGCAGGCAGGTAACAGTCAGCTGAAGAAGCTACAAGATTCATTAGGAACATAAATCAGAGTATCATCTGCATACACACTGACATTTTCCCAAGAAGTCACCAAATGGGAGCATATTCAGTCAAAAACAGACAAAAACAAAGGTCCTCACACTGAGCCTTGTGGTACATCATTATTTGTGAAGGTGAAAAAGTAAAGATTCACAGGATAGAATATGAAGCACAAAATCTAACTCCTTGTCATCATCATCAATGCAAACCTTTCTCTCGATTTCAGCGGGATTGTCATGCTGCAGTTGTACTCTTGAATGAACTGATCAATGGCACAAAGATATCATCAGCCACAGGTTAGCATTTATCTGCATAGCTGTTGCCATCAAAATTCTCCCACATTAAAGAAAATTCTGCTCTGCACCATTGGGCTACTGCTACAACAGGCCAAATAGACACACTCCTGTATCAAACAGCAGTGTCACTATGAGGTCAAATATTTAAAAAAATACCTTTTTCCATCCTTCGGAAAAGAAGACTTATTTTAGTTACCTTTGTACTTATGACAAAAAAAAAGAGTAAAAATAACAAAGCTTTTCATCACTTATGAACATTTTAATACTACTGTATTGTTAGAAGTTATTCTTTGAATGAAATAAATACATATACAAATACAATACAATACATATGTAGGGTCTGGTTTCATTCGCCTAACTCTTAACAGGACTTACAATAGGTTTGTTTTAAAGACCTCTTTGGTCAAAGAGAAGGTTTCATAATTTTGGCTGAAGAGTTTTTTTGGGAGACGATGTGGACGTGCTGAATACATTTCTGGAAACTTCCGGTTCCATCAAAGAAAATGGTGAAATGACAGCATCATTCACTGGGTTCTGCAGGAACTGATTAATCACAGAGACTCTCTGAAGTTTATTTAAGGCAGATAGCTGAAGGTGAGTTAATTTCCACTTCCAGGATGTGCAGGTGACTGAAAAATTAACTCTTCTTATTGTGATCACTTTAAAAGTCACAATTAACAATTCAGCAGCTCGATAAATGCCGTTAACCAACAGTTTTGGGAGTGAATGAGCTTAAAAGCAGTGCTGTGGTTTAAAAGGATAACAGCAGCCTGTTGTGGCGGTCACATGGAGGAAGATCACATGATTCTCACAGCTCTGCTCTGACACAAAGGCAAGCATCAGAACATTTACTGCCATGATAAAGTTTCAGTCTTGTGTGATTTATGTTTCCTTACTGTCAAAATAATCTCATGTTCAGATCAAAATCAACAACATGGTGATTAAAATCCCAGCACCTCACTGTTTCTGTTCAATGTCCAAGAGAAAATAATACATTTATTTGGGACTATTTTCAGTAGCAGATGAATCTTTACTGCAAGATCATAGCCTCTGTTTTAGCATGTCTTTACATTAATTATATTAATGTGTTTTTTTCACTTCGTGTAGAAAGATCTAATATAATGGAAAAAGATCTCAGATATCGTCCCAGAGCTGAAGCAGGATTTTATTTAGTGCACTTACAAAAATAGTTGAAGATTGGTTTTTGCTTTAGATTTTTTTTTTTTTTTTTTTACATTTTTTTGTTATTTTATCCTATGTTTGTGTATCAGATGCTGTAGTTACATGAGATTAGAAATATATGCAATCATATTTAGAATAAACCTGACCTCTGTTTCAGGACTACACTGAATGAAGCTGACCTAAACTGCTCCCCAGAGGCTGTATGTTTTACTTAAAATGTGTTACTCTGAATTTAAGACAGATGTAAATACATTTAAGTAAATAAAGTCCTCAAAAGAAAAAGCTCTACAAATTTCCTGTAAAACAAATATGTGATATAAAGGCTGTTTTCATTTCTTTAATAAGGTAATAAAAGATTAAATCAGAGTATCGAAAATGAATCGAAATCTCCAAAAATCTTTTTCAAGCTCAGCCCGTATTCTTAAGCCTTTTCTTAAGGCTCACTGCAGCCAATCAGCGCACACTTCCCCTGACAGCTCCGCCAATCTTCGCTGTCCACGAGGTGCAGCTCCAGGGGGGCGGGTCGAGTGACGTTTCCCTTCGCCCAATCAGCTCCTGACAGTTGACAGGAAACGTCAAACTTGCGACCTCGGTAACCAATCGGCGCCGGGGGAAGGCGGTTAGTGCCCTCCAGGACCCCACGTGACCCTCCTCAGTAGTTCCCAGGCGGTGCACGGGTGAGCTTGAGGTGAGTAAAGACGCCGATAAATGAGAGTTTTTCAAGGACAGCACAGCCGGATAGGACTGTTTTCTGACAGACGGCAGCGTGTTGACGCCGCCCGGGCTGTAGGGAGTTACATACTGTGAGTTTTATCCGTGTAGTTAGCACCGGGCTGAGGGCTAATTAACCGCAGGTGAACCCAGCTAGCCGTTAGCCCGCTGCAGTGGCCTCCGTTAGCAGTTAATAATAAACACACCTTAAACCCGGGACTTGCCCTGGTAATCTGATTTGGTTAACGTGAAGCCAGTTTAAAACCATGTTTTTCCCTCACAGTGAAGCTGAAGTTCGTCCGGTTGCTTCATTCAGTGAAAGTTGTTTCGTAAGATGCTATGCTAACATGAGGCTAAGCAGGGATCCGGAGGGGGAAGAAGGTTCGTTGTGTTTGGACTCTTTGAGGAGGGTCAGGATCAGATAGAAAACGCAGTCAGCTGCTAAAACGAGCAGAGAAACTGTGCTTTAAGATCCAGTGAATGACTGGGTGTCAGCATGCTGTTTAAGTGCGTAATTAAGGAAAGACACATCAAAACCTGCAGGAGGCTGTCATAAATTGAACTAAATATCTTCAAAAACTCAGGATACTTTGCGAATCATAACATTTATCCTTCATGAATGTTAAAGACTGTTCTCATAAAGGCTTCATACACTTGTCCGCTGTCGCAGGTGTGTCAGCTTCATTACAGCTAGGCCCTACAGCTCATAAGATTAACGGCTGGAGATTAATTGACCATAGGCTCTATGTAAACACAGATGTAGCTTCCAGGTATGAAACGTTAGGCTTGAAACCTGCATTATTTCTAGTTACCAACAGGGGGCGACTCCTCTGGTGGCAAAATTAAGGGCACATTAGTCTGTCAGCCTGCCCACCTCATCTCTGACCTCACTAAACACTTGCCTGATGAGTTTATGGTCTCAGATGCTGGTTTCAAGTCTTACTGAATACATCATAATGTTTATTTTGTAAATCGTGGTGCACCGCCCGTAGCGTCCACTACAGGATGTCTGCAGATGAGTCAGTCGGATTTGTGTGATCTGAGAGCGATGCAGAGCCGGAGCAGAAACATGTTAACCTACAGAAATGTTTTTACGACTTTTGCTTCCTCTGGGTCGACTTTGTTGACCAAAGGTTTCACTTTGCTAAACTGAACTAAACAGCGAGCAAGCTTGAAATTGTGAAGTAAAAACACATCGCTGTAAAGGAAAGAGGTGCTCTTGATTTATTACACTAGCAGAAAATGAGAGCATCATAGTGAAAATGAATGTAGTTTTATCCTGATTAGCTTGTTCTGCCAATCATTGGAAGCCAAAATCATAACTGAAATTAAACTGTGATTAGTCATCTGTGGTCACATAGAGAAAAGTTAGAAAAACAAAAGGTCTTTTTTTTCCTCTTGCTCAAACAGTGAACACAGCAAAGACATCTTTCCAAAGCAGTCGGATGCCGTCTGTAGATATTTTTTAACAAGGCTTTAAAAAAAATATCTGAAAGGGTGTAAAAAGTGGCTGAATCTAATGACCAAATCCTTAAGTTAGCAAGAACGAAGTGAACTGAAGCAAGAGAGATGTCAGTCCCACTTTTAAAAGCAATGTCCCCGTACCTCCCAAGGAACAAATATTTAACAGTCGCATATTTGGGTACAGCCCTGCTTAGATTACAAGGACAGAGTTTAAAAACACCCGGAGCAGCATGTTGGTAGAAATATGGGGGTATTACACACAGTTACTCTGTACTGGACTAAAATAATTGACAGATACAGGGAGTGTCGCTCATAATGAAGCTAAATTTTAAAAAAAATTCAACGGAAACGATATGACCACCTTTAAATTCAGAAAAAGCATTGACAGGATTGGTTTTTCATCTTTTATTCCTGCTTTTCTACACACATCAAAGCACGAAAATGCTTTAGCTCAGAGACCCAGTGAGTGAATAAAGGCATTTTATGCATTAAGCAGCATCTGAGTGTTTTTGTCCTTTTCTTCAGTTATTCAGTCTTTCAGGATCCTTCTTCAGTTTAAATGATGACCTGTCCATCCTGTTTGGCCACGATTGAACTGAAACATGCTGTTTAACGTTTCCTGAACACCTGCAGCAGGTGTCTGACCTCCACCTCTTTATTCTTGACTCTACTAGATTAGTTTTGTATGATTTCCAGTACGTCATCCTCATTTATCTTATACTGGGCCTTGGTGCAACTAAAATAACTAAATGGGCATAACACCTCTTTATGACATCATACAGATCCAAGAGTGGAAAAAAACTGTGAAACTGAGTGTTTAGAGCAGTCAGAAGCTTTTGGTTCACAGTCTTGCATACACTGACCTCTTTATGTGAAACTCTGACCATGTTTAACATGAACAGGAGATATGACAGGAAAACATCAGACTCATTCATGTCTATGTCAGCTGCCAGGCATAAAAAGTCATCATGGACTGATGCCTTTCAAAATATGCAAGAGTACAAAAGTGATGACCCTCTGTTTCAGAGTTTAAAATGTTCGTGTTTTTGTAATTTGTGGCGTTATTGATAAATGATTTGAAAGTCTGTTAGAAAGCAGTGAGTGGCCCTGAGGAGCAGCAGATGTCCTTCAGCTCTAAAATCAGATTAAGTGACTGACAGTAACTGTAGCCTTCAGTCTGGGTGGATAACAGCCACTTCAGCTGGTTTCACTCAACTGATTAAGATTTTAAGATGCTGTTTTATCAGCCAATCAGAGGCCACCTAAAAGCTTATTACTCCTTACAGGCAGCTGGAAAACTGCAGTGTGGATGTTTGTTTGAGCTGCATCAGTGAAATTCAGTTTGTACATCAGGGAAAACAAAAGAGGTGCTTAATAAACTGTCTGCGTGTCCACAGTTTACACTGTTAGGGATGCATTGACTCTCTGGACTCATTTCGAATAACAATCTTGCCAATAACTGACGCTGATGGGTTTTTAATTTTATTTATTCCCTCCTGTGCATGGAAACAAAACTCGACTTAACTATAACTAAAAGACAGAACTGTTTGAAAGCTCTTCAGCTTGGTGGAGGTTTCCACTGTGGCTCTATCGTCCAGTCACCACGCAAAGCTTTGATGCTAAGCTAACAGCTAGTACTGGCAGTCATGCTTGTTAGCAGGGCATGCTAATCCATCTGGAGGCTAATCTGATTAGCTGGCAGTCTGCTGAGTGAGATGTGCAGCAGGTTAAAGAGCTTAACTGCAGGATCCACTTTTATTGTCTTTTTCTTAATCATAATGGATTTGGCTCCACTTTCATAGAACTGATCAGAGTAATCAGTAATTATTTTCAGATCAAAATCACAGGTCACTGTTTAGTGCAGCTAGTTTTAAACCCAGATTCTCAGATAGGTTGAGGTTCATCTGACCAGGTCGCCTCCTGGGTGACATGTTTCAGGCATGGCCTGCTCGGAGGCGACCCCACGGTGTCCAGACCCAGGATACACTGGAGAGATCGTCTCTCCGTTGGCTTTGGACGCCTCAGTGTCCCACCTGAGGAGGAGGTGGCTGGGGAGAGGGAGGTCTGTGCGCGACTAGTCGACTAGATGTTTAAACGTTGCTCGTCAGTACCAGAAATGCTACGCTGTTAAACGTATTATTCCTATGTTATTATTGTACAACGGCAGTTACTGGTTCAAAGATGTTACGACACTGCCAGCCACCCCCCGGGGCTGCAGCCCTACTGACAGCTGCACCCACTCTCTCTGTGAATGGGGGGAAGTAAACAGATGACAGCCATGCTAGCTGTTATTGTTCTGCAGTACCTTGTGTATCAGCGCCAGGGTAAAAAGAGCAGCTGTATGTCGGCTTTGCCAGAATAAACTGGAATCTAACCGAGCAACCGAAGCACAGTCTGCACCGGGGTGTGAACGCTAGCATGGAAGAAACCAAGGCGACTGCTGTTCGCACTGCTAAGGTTAGCCAAAGCCAGTGTGACACTGTGTGTGTTTGCAAAGTGCTGCACATTTCAGCCACATGTAAAACATGGTTTGATTAACGGTTTCATATAGCTCCTAAAATACACAGGAAATATTTCTTTGGCCATTGTTTATCTTGTCCATTTAAAGCGTGCTCGATTTTGAATAATTTCTGAGGACTTTGTCTTTTAGACTAATCCACTAGTCTAATTTTTTTCTCTCATTTAAACAATTAGCAAATTAGTTGCCGGGAACATCCCCAGCTAAGACTACTGCCCCCACGATCCGTCCGTCCTCTACGGATAAACCATGGATGGATGGATGGTTGGATGGATGACGGCATACTTTACTTACATCCAAACCCCTCTGGACTGCATAGTTCCCATGAATAGTTATCAAATGCAATTTCAACACTTTGAATGAACTCAGACCTTTGATCTCCTGAAGTAACGAGGAAACACTGCACACCTATCCATTAAACACCTCATCAGTCACATGTCCTCTGTGTTTCCCACAGATTTAGATTCTGTGTTCAGGCATGTGCACACACTTTTTTTTTTTTTTTCTGGAAATATTTGATTTGCCAAGTACTCCTGTGACAAATGAGTGTGGTACTGTGCCTGGTCACAGAGTGTAGAAAGTGTGATTTATTCATAACTTTAAGAAAGCAAACTGCAGGTTTCACTGATTTTTTTTTTTTTTTTTATTTTTATTTTATTTTTTTTTTATTTTTTTTTTTTTTTTTTGTGTTTTTTTAGTTTTTTTTTTT
>VUQI01029444.1:0-10545 GCA_015106735.1 Paratilapia polleni | reverse complement strand
AAAAATATGAAAGAAGCACAAAAAAAAAAAAAAAAGAAAAGACGAGAACGAGAGACGGGGGATCACTGAGGTGTGAAGTGTTGCATAATCAACACCATCAGAACAAACAGTGGAAAAACATGAAAAATACTGACATTTTGTGTCTTGGGAGACGTTCAGTGTCAGAATGTATAAAGGTGGATGAGACTGACTTCCCATCTGGTCCTATCAGAGTCAAACTGGATGTTGTGATATTAGTCAGTGTTTTGAGCTGAATCTTCTGTAGACAGTTGAAGTGTTTTGTTGATTTTGTTTGACAGATTTCTTTCAAACGCTTGTTCAGTTTTAATTATTAGTGCCCGACCAATATATCGGCCTATATTAGCTATTTGCTGATATATCAGTATCTGCATTTATAACGGCAGATAAACGAAAATGAAAAAAGTAAAGAAGAGATGGGAGAAACATCCTTCAACCCGTTAGTTTGTCCACCAGAGGGCACTGTGCAACTTCCCTTTTGACAACACATATTTGGAACTACATAAACAACAACCAGGTGAACCGAGTAAAGTCAGGCAGAGCATAAACGAGTAATCCACGAATTGTTGTGACAATCAAACAAGATTATTTTTAAACTGCATTCTTATATTATCTTATAAGAAAATAACTATACATAAATGTTAGGGAAATTTGCTTATGATTTTTAAATCACCAAATATCGGTCTTTAAAATCCTATATCAGTCTGGCTCCATTTATTATGTCCAAAAAAAGTGCAAGTTCACAAAACCCATCAAGTAGCTTGTTTTATCTGACCCCAAACACCAAGGCTGAAAATTCCCTCCACAGCATGCATGAAATGAGTCCTCCGATCCAGATGGATACCCTGATACAGTTTTGTTTGTGATGTTATCATGAGACTATCAACAAGAAGTCACCTAATGTTACTTATTTTGATTTGATTTACATTTGTGACAATATTACCAAAAATGGTAAAAAATTAATGTATCCACATCAACTCCAAAGGTTAATGACTTCTAACACCTGCCATACACACAAAGACTTTGACAAGACTCTTAAAAGGCTTATAAAAGACTGAAGTCTGGCGCCATCTCACACCTAAAGACGCAAGTCAGAGTTGTTAGTCATAAACTATAAGATTTTGTAAAGACCAGGGATCTTGCAGGACCACCATTCCAGAAGCTACAACTAGATTCCTTTTGAGACCATTTCTCATCATGCTCCTGGTGCAAATTTACCACAAGAACTGTTGAAAAATGGATCACAAACAGAGGAACAGAGGAAGCTTTAGGGCACAGCTGCCTTTGTGTGCACAATGGTTTGCACTGAAAAAACATCCCAAAAAATAAAAGAGAAGAGAACAGAGCGAACATACCTATTGGTTTGTTGACAATCTTCACCGTATTGGACTTCACTATTTGCGTGAACCAAGACAAGAAAAACTTCAGATAACATTAAAACTGTTTGATTTTATTGGAGCATCAAGACAAGAAAAAAGACTGACTTAAGACAGTATGAGCACGCCACAACTTCAGCAAAACTGTCATGTTTTTATTATGATATTGGACATTTATCTGCAACATTGTAACTGATAGAAAACTGGTTTAGTGCGAGTGTGGCACAAGTTGCCCGTAACTCTTTGAGTAATCCTGGCAAAAAACAAAACAAAAACAAAAAACAGACAAACTGAACCAATCACACAACTCTTCAGCAGAGGTAATTAACAGGAACAGAAAACAGAGAAACATATGAAAGCAGTCAATGATTAAAACAGTCCATTATTAATCAAAACTGCTGCTGGTTTATTTTCTGTCAAATGACTAATCAAGTTAATTGTTTCAGCGCCAACAAAAACTGTCTCCACAAATACGCTCCAGCAACAAATATTCGGCAGCTATTACTGCTGTAATTACTTGTTATAATTAGGAGGATCAGAATTATTTTTGCTGTCCTTTGTCCCATCTCACATAAACATGTTGGCTTTCTCTCACAAAGGCGTGGAGCTTGAATTAAAATGAATGTTTCAGAATTGCTGACACGCTGATGTTCTGCAAATTAATTAAAATCTCAAGACACAACTGGGCGCAGTTATTGTTCCTTTGCTGCTGGACGTTCGTATTGTAGAGTCACTGTTGTGTGCTGTGCGTGCGTTGCAGCAGACGGAACTTAATGTTTTGCCTGACATTTAAAAGGAAGCTGTACTTGCCGTCAAGAAGACAGAAGAAACACTTAAGGAGGGGGGGGCTGACGAAGGGTTTAATATGCAGGGAAAACCCTTTGGGTCCTCGGGCGCGCGCTAACGTGCGTGCGCACACATAAAACAACACACAGTCTGCAGCTCCATCCATCTCTCTTTTACTTTTATTATTGTTATTTCTTCCTCTCTTCTGTGCGCTCATATACACGCACGCACAGGTCTCCATGAACACAGAAAAGCACAGTCTACCACACATACACATGCGGAAAAAACTGCACAACCCCCATCTCGCGCACGCAAAACGCACGAACGCGCAAAGAACAGAGCCTACAGAGACCCACACAAACTCTGCAGCCCTACTCTCTCTCTCTCTCTCACACACACACACACGCACGCAAACATGCGCGCGAACTCCCTCTACACCCCCTCTCTTTCCAGCATTAGTCAATAGAGTCAGGATACATAAACCACCCACCAGTCACCCAAAGCATCTCCCAGCCAAACCCTTTCTCTCTCTCTCTCTCTCTCTCCCTGCAACAACACACATACAACCCGCAGCAGCTTCAACACAACGATAGTAACAAAATTTATATCACTGACTCTCAAATCCCAAATAAAAATCAGACGAACCAGAATTTGCCAAAAGAAATAAATCCAAATATGAATCCAGGTAAGCAACACATCCAGGTGGCTTATCAGCATTTATAAAAGCAGCTCCAGCTCAAGTCTGAAGGTGTAATATAGTCAGAACATGTGGGAGGGAGGGATGGATGAAGCATTTCTTATGATAACACGAGAACTGTGGAACAAATTCAGTCTTTCTTTGGGTTAAATCACATTTGAGGCACTTAATTTGTTTAAGACCAGGCATGTGGAGGCAGATTTTACTTGGGAATAAGCCAAATAAAAGCACCAAAGTCCGCCGAATTGACCGCAGACCAGGCGCAGCTTCATTAGGCTGTTCCTCTTGGTTATGTTAAAACTGATACTCCACATTATGGCCGACGTTTAATTTTTTGGGAAAACATGATTACAGGTAGCAGAGCCGAGCGCTGGCGCAGTTTTCAACCGGCGTTTCAGTTTTCTGACGGCCACGGCTGTAGTCAATTAATCAATTATGGATGCTTACAGGTGTTAATTCGCGCCGTTTGCCTTTTTAATCCGGATTTAGAGGAGAGAAGAAACAGTCAATGTTTGGTGCCCCTTACCTTTTTTTCGGAGACCCTCTTTCTCCGTCGGTGTGGAAATAACAACGATAATGAAACAACCGCTGCTCTCCTCCTCAAATTAATGTTAACTCCCTTCTCCCCTGAGGTCTCGCGCACCTCACGTGCGGAGGTTTCTCACTGTCTTCGCTCTCTGTTCTGTGCGCGTATCTGTCCGTCTTTCTGTCTCTTCTTTTCTCGCGGGATTTTCTCCTCCACCTTCCACCCGTCTTCTTATGCTTCTCCTCCTTCTCTTCCACCTTCTGCTTCTTCTTCAACTCCGCGGGATCAGCTCGTCCTCCGCGCGCCACCCGGACGGAGACGGAGCGGCTCGCGACGCTTCTGCTTGTGGTGCTGATGCTGCCTCTCCATTGTATGCCAGGGGCTACTGCTTCAGCTGGAGCTAGCAAAGGAGGGAGACAAGCTTTTCTCTCTCTCTCTCTCTCTCTCTCTCTCACTCTATCTCTCTTTCTGTCGTTGAAATCAAAATCCTGTAGCTACAGGTGACTTTTTTTTTTCTTTTTTGAAACAAGGTAGACTCCTACTGTAGCTCACGCGGTTGCTTGCAGGGTGTCCTGATTCCCAAGAGAGGTGGTGGTTGTTTTTGACATGGACAAGAGACCACTTCATGTCCTCTCTCTCTACTGACCCCATCAAATGAAATGGTAAAGATCCCTTTTCCACTCCGCTGCATTTTACTCTGCATAATACTCCTCTGTGTGTGTGTGCCTACATACATATATATATATATATATATATAAATATATATATTATATGTGTAGGCACATTGGAATTTTCTAAACTCAAGAAATGTTTTATAAAATATTCAGCAAAACGTGCATCATCAGCAACCTGTGGTGCTTAAGTAAATGGACTTCAACGCACTTCATTACAAATTTCATTGTAAGGAAATACCGATTTTTTTTTTTTTTTTATCTTGCATCATTTTAAGTTATTTTATGGGAAATAGGTGCTGCAAGTTTTTTTTAAAAACATAAATGTTTCAGAAAAAACACAACACAACTGAAAAAAACAAAACAGGACATTTCAGAAAAACATGACATTTAGGTAAGTGTCTCAAAACCGACAACATTTCAACATATGACATTTCAGAAAAAAACACAGTAAAAAACACATTTCATACAACGTGACTATTCAGAAACACAAAGAAAGACAAAAAAAGAAAAGAAAAACGTACACTTGTTAAAAAAAATAAAATAGAATAAAAAAATAAAATAAAATAAAAAATCCCTAATTCCAGTTTGAAACCCAGGAAAACACATTGCTGAAAGTGTAGAAACCAGAATTGACATCAACCCGGATTTGGGTTCCGTCCATTCAAAAAAATAAACAAAAAACATTGTTTCTACCTTTTCTCTAGACATGTCCAGCTGAGAAGAGACCCCGGCGCAGACCCAGGATGGGAAAGCCTTGCTGTCTCCCCAGAAGAGCTGGGGGTCTCTGCTTAAACTGCAGCACCCGTGACCCAGACCCCGATAAGTGACAGAAAATGGATGGATACATGGATTGAATTATGACCAAAATGCTTGTTTGACTTAAGAAAACAGTCGATAGATTAATCAACAGTGAAAATTAGCATTAGTTGAAACCCTGTTAATAATCTACTTATGTACCTTTAATGAAGTAATGTTTTAAATTCAAGGCTTTTTGTATTTAAATCTTATATCGTGCTCTGTGTACCGCACCTAAGTTATTCAGCTGTTTCATTTTTGTCTTAGTCTCAAGAAGACTTCTGGCACTTTTTTTTTCCCCAACTAAAAAGCAAACAGGTGTAAATATACTTGTAATTATAGTCTTTCTAATCCTGTTAATTACCTTGTGGCTGCTTAAATCAGTCTTTCAGCCCCGTGATAAACCGATAAAAGTCTAGTGTCCTAAAATGTTATACAGAGGTGAAGTCCAAATATAATGAGCGTTACAACCTTAATCCATCACATGGAATCTGTTATCCTGCACCATCCCTGTCAACAGGGTGGATTTACTGCTATGCATTTGCTCAGCAGTTGTGCAGTTTGATCAATTGGATTGCTTTTGTTCTCCCTCCAGAGAGTTGAAATATTAAGTTAAAATACTAACAGAAGCCTGGAATCTGATCGTTACTGACCATTTAAAGCTGGTTCGTCATTTTTCTTTTCATTATTATTACATCTTTAAGACTAATTGAGGTGTTCTTTCTGTTACTGGCCAGTGTTTAGAGACTTTTGGCCATGCCTCTCTTGCTAATTAGAATTGTCAGTCATTACCAGGGGGCGGGTCTCAAGTGCAGAGGCCAGCTGGAAATTTGAGGGTGCAGCTTGAATGCTGAGGAGGCTTTGAAGCAAAGGTCCAGTTAGACGTGCACTGAAATTAAATGATGACCTCTAGTAGTTTATAACGGGGAGAGCAGCAGTGTCCTTCACCTTAAAAAAGAGAATAATGAGCATAAGTTCAATAAAATTATTTTATTTCATTTTAGTTGTTTTAGTTTTTGCAAGTATAGTATCAATTATATGTCAGAACTGAAGTAAAACAATATTAATGCCCTGTCATTTTTTCTGATGCATACTGATCGATTGATTAAGGATTTACGACAGGAGGTCACAGGTGTGTATAAAAAGTGTTATATTGCAGCTGATAGTGGTTGTCGATGGTGACTGCTATCAGGTGGCTGCTACTGCCATAAAGAGGCTCATAGTACATGATGTCATACTTACAGAAAGGTGTTACAGGTACTACAACCATTCAAACCATGTAAAAAAAAAAACAAAGAAAAAAACAAACCAACAAAAACAACCCAACAAAACAAAACAACAGAACTCTATCCTGTTGCCTCGACCCCTTGCAGTGTGCAAAACAAAACTAAATTAATAATTTTTTCCCTCTTTTTTTTCATATGAACGTTACATTTTTGGGCTATAACTCCACAGAGTCTCATTCACTCTGGATTACCTTGCGAGCCCCCCGAGTGTAACAGGAAGTTCTTGGGTCTTTCCCATGTAGAAGGGGGAGAACTAAGGTTGATGTCATTACTTTTGCTGGTATTTAGTCATAAACCAAAGTATACCAGATACCTGATGGCTGTAAGATGCAAAGTCATCACTAAAAACAGTGGGATTTGTCCTCTGGAGAGCGTGAATTATTTTAGAAGATTCACAGTTGAAACAAATCTGTAAAACAACTGTCCAATTTTCCATCACTGAAGCTATGTGGCTAAGTTGGCTGACATTAGATATACACACAGGCTCCAGTTACACAAGGTTGAAAAAAATGTATTTCTCCAACCTTGATTTAAAATTTAAGGTAGCCTTTATTGATTGCCATAGGGAAATTCATTGCATTTAACCCATCCTAGTTATCAGGAGCAGTGGGCAGCCATTGTGCGATTTACAGGAGAATCAACAACCCAAACAAGCATGGGAAGCATATCCAAACTTGGTGCACCCTTGCTGTGAGGTGGTTGTGCTAACCACCAGGCCATGGTTCTTACTCTTGTCAATAAGACTTGGTGCCCCATTAGGCCTTAATATATTGATTAATTACATATAATATAAGGATGCTAAGTAAGCGAGCCTGTTTTTAGGATATACACTGCTCCCACTGCTCTCTTCACAGATGATGTAGCAGGTATCAGAATTCATTTGTGAAGAGAGCAGACACCTTTGGCGAACCTGCCTGTTCTGGTGTTCTCTGGGAAATTCCACTCATGCTGCGCAGTGCTGGGCCTTGACTTTGGGTCCTCATGCCACCCTCATGGAGTCTGATTGTGACAGTTTGGTCAAAATTATGCACGAGTATCCTGCTGGAGGTCATCTTGTAGAGCTATAGCAGTGTTCCTCCATGTACAAAGGAGCAGACACAGGTTCTGCTGCTGGGCTGATGACCATCTACAGCCCTGTCCAGCTCCCCTCATGTCACGTCCCATCTCTTGGTATTTCCTCCACACGCTTGAGAGACACAGCAAACCTTCTTGTGACTACACCTATGGATATGCCATCCTGGAGGAGCTGGACTAGCTGTGGAACCTGGATGGACTCCAGGTAGCATCTCATGCTACCACTAGTGACCAGGACACTAGCAAAAAGCAAAACTAGAGGAAAAATCAGTCATGAGGGATATGGATGGAGCAATGGTCTATGGCCGCCACCTGTAAAACAGTTCCCTTTTTGGGGTTTGTCTTGTTGTTGCCTCTCCAGTGCACCTGCTGTCACTTTCATTTGGACCAAAGCAGCTGAAATGGATTCACAGTGGTTTCTGCTTCCTAACTGGACAGACTGATGTCCCCTGAAATTTAACTGCCTTTGTGTTGTACTGTGATGATCAAGTGTTCCCTTAATTTGTATTTATTTTTAAATTTTTTTGAGCAGTATAAATTGTACTTTATGATCTCCACACTTCTCCACTTCTCCACACTTTACAACATTATAGGATTTTGTTTAAATAAATCCCTTAAAATATAATTTATCTGAATGGAAAGAAACGCATTTCCCTGTCTTTTCTCTTTTGAAATCTTTAAATATACCAGCACACTCCAGACTGATGCGAGACTGCATGAACAGCATGGACGAATACTATATTTTCCCAGGCATGTCATATTAACTGCTTATTATTCATGTCGTCCATTTTATATTCATCCATTACATATTATATTCTATGGCTGTCTCATCTCTGTCTGTCCCTTGCGGAGGCAGCTCGTTTGGCCTCGGGGTTTGTGCGGAGTCAAGCTGACCTTACTCTCACAAATCTTATCCTCCGCATTCTCTTTTGTCTCTGCTGGGACGGGGTGACAGAGAGACATGAGCCATAAAGTTGGAATGAAACTTAATTTCAGTGTCTTTTGTCTTTGGGGAAACATTGGTCCTGTACACACACAAAATCTGTAATAAAACTCTAAAAAAGACAACTGCTTCTTTTGAATTCACGTTATTGCTTTTGACAACATATATAGAAACCAAACATTGCTGTATCTAACAAAATGTAACCATTCAGCTACTCCAAATACATCGAGGTCGTAACAGATTCACTGCCTGCACTCATCTTGTCTGATGCTAAATGTTCCAAAAGGAAAGAATGAATGTATCTGTGTGTGTGTGCATGGGAGCACGTATAATCCATCATAACGCAGACACCTGGTGCCTCTGCCATTGCCCCTGCCTTGCCTGGACAGTGTGCGTGTGTGTGTGTGTGTGTGTGTGTGTGTTTGTTCTGCCCAGTGTGTGGGAGTCGGTATCCATGGGACGCCTGATTCAATTACTGGATCATCATGAAGACATGAATGGAAAGACAGAGAGGGAAGGAAAGAGAGATAGGGAGGGAATGATTGTAGGAGGATAAGATGAAAAGAATAAGAGTCAGAAATGAGGCCAAGAAAGGAGGAAGGGCACAAAAAGGAGACAGGCATGGGTGGAATAAAAGGGGGAATCACAGTGGGCGAGAAAAGGCTGGATGAAGGAATTGAAAATAGATTAAAAGATGGAGAAAGTACAAATTGGAGGTAAGGGGTTAGGAAGGACTGGAAGGAGGCCTGGACAAGTAGGAGAAAAGGTAGATGAATAACAGAGCAAAAAGGAGAGGGAGGAGGAGGAAATGAAATGAAAACCGAGATGGATAAGAGTGGAAAGATAGAAGAGCGGAGGGAGCGAGAGAGGGTTGTTCATCTCTATGAGTGTGTGACATTTTCCAGAACAGCGGCTCGTTAAAACCAAAGCGCTGCGACGAGCAAGTGTGTGTGTGAGTAGAATTTGGCTCCGATAGATTAGTCTGAGCTTAACCAGTGTCCACACACACACACACATACAGTAACATACACACTGAATCTTTTAGGTATGCTACCATATATGCAGAAGCAAAGAAGAGAACCTGCATATTAACAATAAATGAGGTAAGAAATGTGTGTATTTATAATTTCTCATGTACTGCTCTCTAATCTATCTCAGCTGTATTAGACACTTATATTTTCTTAAACATGAAAAAAATGTATTCCTTCCAAAGCTTGCTGTTCAGAGGCTATGTTTCTCAGAGGATTTTAACACGAGGAGTTCTTAACACCACAAAAAATTGTCCCTAAGAAGACAGAAGAGACCCGTTGACCCTGTTATATATACAAAGATTAACAGCTGATTGGTCTGTCAGTGAATTAGTCACCACATCTTTCTGGTCAGAGTGGTTTAGAGCCCATTATGATCAGATGTCTTCCTGGACACCATAGATCCTGGATCTAAAGTCATTCTTCCTGAAATGTGTTGCACAAGAGATGATGTGGGTGACAATTGTTGCCCAAATGCAGAAGACAGGGTTACTAATGAGCTTGCATTTCTTTATATGCTTACAGCCACTTTATTAGGTACACCTGTTCAACTGCCCGTTAACGCAAATATCTAATCAGCAAATCACACGGCAGCAACTCAGTGCATTTAGGCATGTGGACATGATCAAGATGACCTGCTGAAGTTCAAGCGGAGCATCAGAATGAAGAAGAAAGGTGATTTAAGTGACTTTGAACTTGGCATGGTTGTTGGTGCCAGACTGGCTGCTCTGAATATTTGAGCAACTGCTGATTTTCCTGCACAACCTTCTCAAAGGTTTCGAGAGAATGGTCTGACAAAGAGAAAATATCCAGTGAGCAGCAGTTCTTTTTGATGTCAGAGGTCAGAGGAGAATGGCCAGACTGCTTCAAGCTGATAGGAAGGCAACAGTAACTCAAATAACCACTTGTCACAACCAAAGTATGTAGAAGAGCATGTCTGAATGCACAGCAGGTTGAACCTTGAAGCAGATGGGCTACAGCAACAGAAGACCACACCTTCCACCAGTTTTGTCAGCTCAGAACAGGAAACCGAGGCTGCAGTTCACACAGGCTCACCAAAACTGGACAATAGAAGATTGGGAAAATGTTGCCTGGTCTGATGAGCCTCAATTTCTGCTGCAACATTTGGATGGTAGGGTCAGAATTTGGAGTAAACAACATGAAAGCATGGATCCATCCTGCCTTGTATCAATAATTCAGGCTGCTGGTGGTGGTCTAATGGTGTGGGGGATATATTCTTGGCACACTTTGGGCCCCTTAGTACCAACTGAGCATCATTGAAACACCACATATATATATATATATATATATATATATATATATATATATATACACAACACAA
>VUQI01029443.1:0-14917 GCA_015106735.1 Paratilapia polleni | reverse complement strand
GGGTGTGGTGGGGGGGGGGGGGGGGGGGGGGGGGGGGGGGGGGGGGGGGGTCCACACACATCTTTCCATTTCAGCTATTTATAGTGTAGATGTACAGAAAACTATTGTCCTTGGAAATAAACTTTTAAGGTAATTGAATTAAATACTAATCTAATCAAATCAAATGTTGTTTTTTGCATTTATTGAGCAGAAACCAAAATGTGTCAGGTTGTTTCCCACTCTCAGCTACCACAAACACTCCTGAGTACATTCATGCTCCCAAGATGACGACCTCTGCTCCAGTCATCAGCAGCTGTTTGTGCTCCTTTTATTGCAGCCTTTAGATGCCAGGGCTTTTGGCTGTGCTCTTTAACAGACATCAAGAATGGTTCTGATACAGATTATAAAGTTTGAGTCACAACTAATTTACAAAAAGTAAATGAGGCTCAAAAACTGTTTCCGTTTTTTCTCTTTGACTGCTAAAATGATGAGGGGCTTCTGACACTGAAAGCCTTTGTTTTGTAGAAGCAGTGTAATGAACCAACACCTTCCCCTGTCAGCCTTAACAAGTGTGTTTGCAGATCCTTCAGGCAGCAGAGGAAGAGACGGGCAGGAAGATGGTGTGTGTCGTTTGATGGTAGAGCTCCTCTCCCCAGAGTGTTCGCCCTTCTGACAATTTTCTCTCATCTGTCTTTTGCTGGGCTAATTAACTAGATAATTAGCAGAAGTGATATATGGACACAGTAAATGTAAAAGCATCATCTGTGTCCGCTGAATGATCCTTTGAAGTTTCACACCATAAGCTGTGGTTTTTGTTTACAGATTCGTATACAAATCAGCTCCTTCGAGGTGTAGGCTCTGTATGGTGAGGCGAGGCCTGACCAGAAAGTCCGCAGCACATATCAATTCTCAGACAAACAATACATCATTAGCATAAAGCCGTCTTAAAAACAGGGAAAGTTGAATTTAAATGAGCATGGCATTAAAAATGCATGGACGAGAGACCAGGCAGAAGAAATCAACTCTCTGAGCTGTTTTAACACATCAAACTGCCTGAAAGCTGTACAAGTAGGAAAATAAAAGAAAGGAGAAACAAAGTTCGCTATAAACTGTGTGACTTTATACAGAACACCAAACACACACACTGTGTATACAGCTTAGAGCAGAAGCTGAGAAAACACAACACTCTTATACAGTTGACTAAAAACAAAGTTTCTTTGGTGAGATTCAGCACAAGTTCAAGTTTCAGCAATAACACGAAGGGTCACACAACTAAACATGCTGTAGACAAATCTGTGGTTTCGTCATTTTAACACGACTGATCAGATGAGTTGGTCAAGTTAAGACTGGATATAAAAGACTCAAAAGTGAGGCCAATGTGGAAGTGCCTTAAACTGGCATTCTGTCTAATGATCAGCAGGGGGCGACTCCTCAAAAGCATGTCAGATTATGTAGAAGTTTATGGGAAAACTGGCTTTGGTTTCCTCAGTCTATGACCTCATTAAACACTTTTCTGATGAGCTTACGGTCACAGTAACCAGTTTCAAGTCTTACTGAACAAAACAATAAGTTCATTTTGTAAATTATGGCCCCCGTTAGAGTCTGAAACAAAGATAAAGCACTGCTGTGTACATGCGTGCTGTGCCCAACGGTTTCTCAGTCAGATCCACCCTTCATTCGTCACATCCAGTTTCAGAGCACCAAGATGGCGATGGAGGTCAGTCCCAATGGGACTTCACTAACCACTGGATGATGTCATGGTAGCTATATCTATCTTTTACATGCAGTCTATGGTTAAGACTCCTAACTGGTGAGTGTGGACCCTCATATATCTGACAAACTTAGGACAGGCTTATTCTTGTTTGGGTCACTTGGTCTTTTCCAGTGTGGGTGTGTTGATAGGTGAAATGGTAAATGGTAAATGGACTGGTACTTATATAACACTTTTCTACTCAGCTTTGAGTACTCAAAGCGCTTCATACTACATGCCACATTCACTCAGTCATACAGCACTTTTATCTACACTTAAGTGCTTAGCTAACATTCACACACACTCACACTCCGATGGATGCATCGGGGGCAACGTGGGGTTCAGTATCTTGCCCAAGGATACTTCGGCATGTAGACTAGGGGAGCCAGGGATCAAACCACTGACGTTGCGATTAGTAAACGACCCTGCTCTACCTCCTGAGCCACAGCTGCCCCCTAATTAACTAGATAATTAGCAGAAGTGATATATGGACACAGTAGATGTAAAAGCATCATCTGTGTCCGCTGAGTGATCCTTTGAAGATTGATAAATAATAGTATCTGTGTCTATTCTTCATTACTCCAGTAAAGATGACTCTATGAATTTGTAGACGTTTTTAAAAGGTGCAAGTAGAAAGTTCTGCTACTCTGAACTCCCAGTTTTAATATTCGCTGTTATCCCCTTCAAAGTCTTCTCCTTGAGCACCTCTGGACCACCTCCAGTGTTGTAAAATAGCAACTCAACAACTTGAATTTAACTTTAGGGCATAAGAGCAGGTCGACGTAGTTATTTCTCTGAGAAGGTTTAAGGTCCGTGGTGAAATTGCACACACACACATGCAAGGGTTCAAAATAGGACTTCCATGGAGCAATCTAAAAATGGCAGCAGTGCTGAAAGTAGTCCAAAGGTGCGCAAGAAAATCACCTTTAGTCTATCAGAGGGGCGAATGAACTCATCTTTGGGGTAAACAGGCTTGAGTTGTCCTGAACATCGATCATGCATAAACAGGCGAGGATAGCCCACCCATGTTTGGCCTTTGCCCAGCTTCATGAGAGAATGGCAAAAGGCAATCAGATAACACAACTGTAAACTTGGAGGCACCTGCCTGGAGTCTTTTAGTAGATCAAATTATTTTCCTCAGGTTTCCTATGAACTCCAGGCTGGCTCTGTGATGAAGTACCTGCAGAGTTGTCTGACTGGGTGACAGCAAGTGCACTTTTAAATCAGTGGAGACAGCCTGCTGTTAAGCACCAGTGATTACAACCCTTAAAATATTTTTCTGAAAACTGCGAGCATTCTGAGCACCCATATTATCTTTCTGTCTGATTCCACAGACGTGTACCTTTGATGCTAATCACCGTGTTCTCTGTTCTCGGTGGTAAAAAGTTTTCTAAGGTATCGATTCTATTCATTTCTGGCTCTGAGGAGAGTAATTTATTCTACTTTAAGTGTCTATGCTGCTCTCCCTCCTCACCTGCTTCCTACCTCTTCCATTTCCTGTGATATTGCCGTCGTGCTCGGCGGGGATAAAGGCCTGAGAGCTCGTAACGTCCTCCAGACATTTGATCACATTTTCTTCACTTCCCCCCCTCCATCAGTCACTCTTTATTACTGTCTCTCTTCCCTTAGTCTGACCTGACGTCTCAGGCTTTCATGAAGTACTTCTATCAAGAAGTCAACACGGCCAGGACACAAAAAACAAAGCACGCTCACGCTGAATGTTTGGAACTGAGCCCTGCATATTTCTAGTCCTAAATACTGGTGTTTAATGTAACAAGGAGCATCAGAAGGAGGGGAAGAGCTGCTCAGTTCAAAACACATACAGGCCATGGAGATATTACAGGCAGCAAATTTATTTAGTGTTTTAGGTTTTGACTGTGGTTCACGTTTCTGCACAGATCAGTCCAGAATGAAAACTGCAGATGCACCTGAGCCTCAGTTTGCTTCTCTCCAAAATCACAAATTAACTCTCATAAAGTGAACCTTTTAAAATGCCTCTCGTGCATTGTGCCTTTTGTGTCTGCTCTGTAAGATATTAAACCTATTAATGTGATTAAATCAAATCTGAAGTGTGTTAAATTAATGTCTGATTCTCACCGTGATGTCATTCAGGGGTGAAGGAATGTATTTCAGCATTTTGCAGAAACATTGGTAGACCTGCTGATTATCTGTTGTGTGTCAGATTCTTTCCTTTGACTTTATTAAATACCTGCAGCATGACCAACATGCAGATGAAATGAGAGTGCAGTGGGAAAATGTTATGGATGAAAATGATGTACGCAGTTGTTGTGAGGAGCTAATGAATGCAGTTGAGGGTATTGTTGGCAAGTTTCTGAAAAAGTGCAAAAAGTCAAATAGAAAACCACCACTACCTTGAGTAAATGAGTCCATTTGAAAACTTATTAAACAATGGGATTTGGCTCTATGCACTGCTATGAAAACACATTCAAACTATGATATGGCTGTATATAAAGGTTTGAGAAACCTTGTTACTAAGAAACACAAAAGCTGATTATTATATTTCATGAATCACAAAGGCCAGAGGAAATTGTGCAATGTGGAAGCAAATAAATAAAATAAAACCATGTGGTAAACCAACAGCAGTATGTGAACTTAAGATTGCTGAAGAATTTAACAACTTTTTTGTTTCATCTGTTGAGGAACTTACCAAAACTTTCAAAATTCCCATAATAACATAACAACTGTCACATAATTAACAGTCCGTAGCAGCACGGTTTGAAAACTCATGTCTCTCACTCAACATTAAGAACATGGTGTCAGTTTACTTTTCTTTTAGGGCTCGGTCCTCAAAAGAAGCTCATAAGTTAAATTTAAAGATTAATGGGCAATCCACAGAGCAGGTTTCAGAGGTAAAATATCTCGGCCTCTAAAATTTGAGAAGCACATTAAAAAGCAAACTTGCATGCGTTTAAATTTAATAGAGACTGTTTGCTGTTTCATGCTGCAAATATTTTAATGCATTCTGTGATTTTCTTTGCTGATTTCAGCCTTATATCAAGTCATCATTCCTTTTCTGGTGCCTCTCCTTGGTCTGAGCTTCTGTGGTGTTTCTGGAGAGAAACAAATGCATACAACCTGTGCTTAGGTTTTATTTTTGTTAGTGGTTTTCTCGCTTCCTCATCAGCTCTGCTCATTTGCATTGGTCACTACTGAATTGAATTGGCTGCGTCTGTGTTGATAAATTGGTGTCCTGTTAGTAAATCACCTGCAGAGCTTTCCCTCCCTTCAGTGGTTGTGGCCTCGGGCTAATTTGCTCTGCTTAGTAAATCCCGCCTTAAGTTTGCAGTCATTAATATAACCTAAAATTACAGCTTTTTTTTTTTTTCTCCAAACTGGACAATTAGCACAAATAAAATTAGGAAGTGGGCCACAGAGCAGGGGGCCACATAATGTTTCAGCTTTGTAGGCCCAGGATCTGGAGGTGAAAGTCCCATTCATGTTTTCAGCAGAAGATTGAGGTGACTCACAGAGCTCAGGTTGTATAAAAGATGACCAACTGTGTTACAGAACACCAGGTTTCTTTGGAAAAATGTCAGTGGTACATAAAACACTTTGACAGAGGAGTTAACGACTCCCAACGAGCATTTTGTACTAACATATAAAACCACATTCACTAAACTCCTGCAAAGACAGTAAGAAACATAAAGTATCATCCTTTTGTCACTCCTTATATTCTCCAAGCATCAGGTGTGATAGAAATTCTTGTGAGTGGGCTGCATACAGGTAGATGAACTTATGCAAATTAAACGAAGGGAATCCAAAGAATCCATTAAAATCAGAAGTGTTTACTGATAAGAGTCCAACAGAGGAGATTGGAGACAAAGAAAAAAAACATCGTAGAGAGCAGCATCTGAAATCTCTCTTCTGAACTTAAGTATCAGTATATCAACAAGCTTACAGTATAGGGATATTCTTTAGACATTACAGGCTGTGGCAATGTGGAGCCACTGTATGTGATCTTTGGAAATGCTGCTCTGACAGTTTAAGATAAGGCCATCAGTGAGAGCCATTAATATTGTACTGTGTGGAAGAAGGTTGGTTTTTCATGTACACCCCACTGAGCAGCTGTCGTTCGAATTAACGAGGCACCATCCAGTCGTTGATTATCCAGTTCGCAGTACTCTACATCAGCAGCTTTTAGAAGTTGGTCCCTGGTGGGTTGTGAAAGGGAGTAACATATGTAGGGGGTGTTATAACTAATCCATTTGATTTTTTATTAAGCCTTAAAGTTAGGGGTGTGGCCTCCTTGACTGACAGGTGGATGACAGCTGCTAGCTGTCTGCTAGGCTTCACCTCAGGTAACTGGAGTCCCTGAACTGGACCTCTGGACCCTGTTTGTGCTGTTGGAGCCTTTTGGAGCATTTTAAATGCAATTATCTGATATATAATATGTCTTGCTTTGCAGTTAATTGTATTAACAGACCATCCAAGAAGTGAGTGAAATTTTAATATAACCAGTATTTTACCTAACCAAGCCAGTTAGCATTAGCTTATCTTGTCCAAAAATGGTCACTTCTGGTTCCAAAAAAAACCCCCAAAAAACAAAGAAACAAAACAAAAACCCCATGATGGCAGTCAAAACGCTAACACTGACATTTCAACATGTGAAGTACATAAGCAGATAGATGACATCACGGTGGCTGCATCTCCCCATGTCACTTTTAACAACATAAATAAAAAGTTTGGGTAGCTTTCACGGGCACTGCTGTGGGTTTTAATGACATGCCTCAGAGTAGATGACTAATATGAGTTGTAACTGTTTATTTTGAATAAAGTGTTGCTTTATCTTCTGGTGAAGTTTGGCAGGCTGTTCATATTTTTCTTGGACTGTACAGATTTAATTTGGAAGTTGGACAGAAAATCACCATCATCAGCTTTTCTCTTTTTTAAAAAAGCATCATTTTTTTTGCAATAAGAACTGGAACAAAGACCATTGCAGAGAAATTATACACAGGATCTTTAAAATCCCCAACTGGCATATGCCAAAAAATCAGAATTATTAGGACTGTGATCACATTTGCACAACATTTTAGCCCTTTATACACATCTGGTGCACTAATTCTCTCCCTGCTGAGTGTGACTGCACTATTGTTTCAGGACAATGCTGTAGATGAAATCCAGGACTTGTCTCTCAAATTATACCCTGATACGTCAACACGCTGCCCTCCTTTCCTCCTACCAGTTTCCCACTGGACTCATCAGGCAAAGCAGCCTTTCATATCAGTGTCTCCAAAACAAGACAAGGAAATTGTTCTGAAAGAAATAACCATAGAGAAAGAGGAAGTCTGTGTGTGCATGAATACAAAACAGCAAGAAAGAGCGATGAAGAAGGAGGAAACAAAAAGAGAAGCACATGAACAAATTCTAGACGAGGAGGAACAGAAAGAGACAGGAGAGGAAACCAGAGACAAAACAAAGAGGCAGAACACACTCTGAATACATTTCACGGACATAAGCTAAATCATTGTATTGTATTGGATTTGATTACCAGGTGGGCAGACCTGATTGATTCTGGCCAGCAACAACTCATTTCTAAAAAGTGATTGGATTAAACACTGAGCCCGCAACTCATTCCTTAAAGCTGATTGGATTAAAACAGCAGCCGGCTGATTTAAATCATGTCGTTGATCAACTGCAATGTCAAGGACGACCTGCTTGTAAAACTAGAGGAAAGAGAGAAAAACTGTCTCTATATGGCAGCAAATCAAGACCCCGCTGGGTGTGCTGTGTGTGTGAATGTGCATCTTTGTGTGGTTTCTTTGTCATGACCTCACTTCCCGTGTAATGTTGTAAAAAATATATTGATTTGGAAGATTTATGTTCTCATTTCCCACAAGACTGATACATCTATACAAGCTGTGTACACACACACACAACACATACACAACGTAGCCCCACCCTTCAACTGTCCACTCACACTGCTGGAGCTTGTTGTCATGTTACAGACTACCAAATATATATAATTTTAATAATAATCAAAATATTTATTACCTTAATGGTGTGGCATTTTTTTCCCATGGTAATGGATATCAAAATGTTCAAAGTTACTGTTTTGAACTTAGTTAATCTAGTTTTGTGACACCATCTTTCTAGTCCACTAGTTTCTGTAATTCTGTGCATTCAGGATTTCTTTTCATCTCTTTCTGTGGAAAAAATAAAGAGAAACATGTGATATACTGACCAGTTCTCATTTCCAGGCTGTCAAATACTGCCGTTTTGTTGACATCACTTTGGAGTCAGGACCCTGAAGCACCGGGGTTATGGCAAAAGTGAAACAGTTCTCTCAC
Organism: Paratilapia polleni; assembly: GCA_015106735.1. Classification (NCBI taxonomy): domain Eukaryota; kingdom Metazoa; phylum Chordata; class Actinopteri; order Cichliformes; family Cichlidae; genus Paratilapia; species Paratilapia polleni. Next base: position 6,880 of record VUQI01029443.1, on the reverse strand, counting down.
TCTTAACTTGTCATGCTGGCAAAGGACTTGTTTCTTTTGCACTGGGTAGGCATCACTTTTTCACATACAGGGTTAATGTTGTGAAGGAGCGTGTTTTAACCCAAACCAAATTCTTATCCTAAACCTAAACAGGCCAATCTTAGTGCCTAAACCTAACCACTGATTGAAAACAAAACTAAGCTACTGCAGGAATATAATTAAATATTGTTATGTAATTCTACATATTACATGGGCTACTATGTAGTGTTAAATAATATCCCATGCAGTGAATGCTAATGCTTTAATTTTGGATGAAAAACAGTAAATTTGTTTTGAAAGATGGACTCCCCCTATGTACCTCACAGTGGTTTGGTCCAATGTCTTCTATTCCTTAGCTCCTTTACATCCTTTACTGTAAACAAAGGATGTGCGAGACACTTATGTACTTCTATCACTCTGTAAAATGAAACAACATACTTAAACAATTTTTGAGAAGGAATGCTTCCTGAATTGAAATTGTTTTAATCTGAGGTGCTCTTTGGAAGGGATACATGTAGGCTAAATCATCAAAGAACTACAAGGGCCAGTATTTACTGTCTATATTTTATTAGCTCCTCCAGCTTACAATTTTGTGCTTCAATACAGCTGCTTTTTGACCCTCTGAAATGGGAACTGTGTATATAAATGTCTGTAATACCTTAACAGTTAATGTAAAAAAAAAAAAAAAACCCTTAAAAACCCTTGAATTAAAGCTGAAAGTCTGCACTTCAACCACATGTCGGTTTGATTTAAAATCCACTGTGGTGGTGCACAGAGGCAAAACTATAACAACTGTGTCTTTGTCCAGCAAATTGTGGTGCTGACTGTATTACCAGGCAACTACATTACCTAATGGGTATTTATGGAGGCACGAGGTCTGTGCACATCAGACTCATAACTCACTGAATTTTCAACCAGGGGGTCCAACCCCACTTTTGTTGGACACCCCATTGAATAAATCCTGGAAACGCCCCCATCTGCTGGCAAACAAACTTACGCCACTGCCACCCCCCAACCACCGATGTGGATTTTAATGTTGTTTCAAAGAGGAGTGGTACCTCTCTGTGTACAGTAGGCACAGACACCAAAAGACACTTTGTGCTGTTATGTATACATTATGTGGCTGAATTCTTATTTATTTATGTTACTACGTATGTCAGTGGGATTCTGAATGAGGTTTTGTGCATCAGTTTAAGACTGTGTGTGAACATGTGAGTATCTGAGCGTCTTCAGTTGTGCAGCAATGGGTGTTTCATTATGCTAACTTATGCTTCCTCCTGTCTTCTCTCCTTCTGTGACCTTAAAATTGTTCCCTCTGGCATCACCAAGGACCTTGGAGAACATAAGAGTCTTTTATCAAGTGGATGATGTATAATGCTAAAAAAAGCATACATTTGTATGTTGATATGTGTAAGGAAACAATAATTCAAGTAAACAAATAGCCTAAGTTACCCTACATAAATTAGAAGAATGAACAGTGTGTTTACCTGTGTTTCGCTTGGTGTGGTGTGTGTGTTTGTATCTGTGTGGCATCAGACAATGATGTCATGACATGGGATCATTGCCAGTGTATGTGTAAGAGAGAGGCTGACATCACCGCCTACCTATGTGTGTGTCTATGTGTGAGGACGACATCAGCCTCTATTTAAAGACTGCAGAATCTACGAAGAGGAAGAGGACCCCTCATCGGGGGCAGAGAGAGAGAGAGAGAGGGAGTCTTTGAGCCAGAAGGAGGGGCAAAAAAGAAGATAAGAGTCAGATGTGAATTTTAGATCTTCACTTAACAAACTGACGAGCAGAGGAAGTGGGCGAGCGACAGAGAGAGAGAGAGAAAGAGAGAGAGGGGTCATTTTCTGCCATAAGTCTCTTCCACCCTGCTGCTTCTGTTGATAATCACTGTAATTACAAGGATGGGATAATGCTAGGATGCTCCAGCTAACACTGTAATAAAGAGAACAGCCAGGATGCCACAGCTACAGCAGTTTACATGGAAAACCAGAGAGCTGTGATGGTAACACAAACCTTAAAATAGAATCTGTAGACAGCTGCCACAAGACAGATAAATTCCCCCCTTATTTAATGCGTTCGGCATTTGTGACTCACTTTTGGTTAAAATTCTTGTCAGGCTTAGTGGTTCGATTGCTAAAAATACAAGTGCAGAGGCCATATTAAACTAAAGTTTGAGGCTAAAAGTAACACTTAGATTCAGAGAAGAGAGAGCTAAAAATAAAGGACATCCTCACTTTAAAACCCAACTTTATTACAGCTCAGGTGTGTTCAGTAGCTGAGGAAATTATTTCCATCAGTAGTTGTAAGGTCTGTGGTTCAATCCCCTGCTCCTCCAGTCCCAAAAGTACAGGCAAGATTCCCCTGATGGGCCCAATGTGTGTGTGCCAGATGAAACCACTGAAGCTCTGTATGAATGTTTGTGTGAGTGAGTATAGCAGGGTATAGCACTTGTCAACAAGACTAAAAAATTCTTTACCATTAACAGATTTGTTCACTAAGTGCAATAAAATATTTTCACTAATGTGCCCACTTAAACCAAATGAGAGGGTATTACGTACTACAAGGTTAGCTCCTTGTGAAATGCTGTGAGATGTTTACATTCTGACCCTGTGCACTTGTGCATCTGCAGCACGTGCTGGATCTCCTCCACCGTGCCGAAAAGGTGACACTGCAACGTGAATTTCATTTTAGGGAAGAGGAGGAAGTTGAAGTAAGCCAAACCTGGCGAGCAGGGCGGGTAGGGAATGACAACTGTGTCGGTGTGGCCAAAAAAAACGAGTGGGCATACGCTGGCACGCACCACAGTTCAGGTGCTCTGCACTGAATGTTCTCTCTCAGATACCGCAGAACATTACAGAAGACCTCATTCTGGGGGATAAAATCACCTGATGAATGTTGAAAAAACATCAAGCATTCTCCTCGTCACACTCCTGAACTGAGGTGTCGCCTTCAGGCTTTGACACTACAGACTTTCCAGTGATCCCCTTTAGTCTCTGGGTTGTAATTGTATGTTTTTTGGGGTTTTTTTTGGCTTTTTATGGGCAGATTTTTTGATCATACCTTGTGTGCGTGTGTGTGTGTGTGTGTGTGTGTACCATCCAGTGGATTCTTGATGATCTGTCTTGTTTCAGGTAGGTATTGTCCTTTTTCTTTGTTTTTCATGTACGCTTTATGACCGTGTATGAAGGTCACATCTGCATGACCTTTATTTAATTTGCCTACTGTATCAAAAAATAAAGAAAAAGATTTAAGAAAAACAATGACCAAATTCAAGAAAAAAAACCCCAGCTGTAATGACTGTATTATCCTTTAAGACTTAAATTCTATCAGAGAAGACCACAGTGTCATTCTCACCTCTAGTGTGAGTAAAAATGGTTATGATGCTGTGCTGAAGTCACAGCTCGTGTGAGCAACCGCCCATAACCTCAACGTCAGATCTGTACACGGGCCATCAGGGTCTCAGCAGGTAAACAAAGGTGGCCGAGCCTTTAGAGCAATTAAATGCCACTAAATCTCTTCTTTAAACATTTTTTATTGTAAGGTATTTATGAATACTTAATATGTGCCTGTGTTTTATCTTCCCCCCTAGTGTTCTTTTTATCTTTTATTCATTGTTTGCAGTTGTTTTTTATGATTTCCATTTTCTAGTAGTTCTTGCTGATATTTTCAGTTCTGTAACTACCCAGACAAATTTCACCCACTACACAAGTCTGTACATGGTGTAAACAGTGTATTAAAGGATGTGTACTAATGGAAGTATCTGAAGAGACACTGAAAAAGGTCCAAAACTATTTCAATTCAATTTTTCAATTCAATTTTATTTATATAGCATCAGATCACAACAACAGTCGCCTCAAGGCGCTTTATATTTTAGGGTAAAGGCCCTACAATATTAGACAGAAAATCCCAACAGTGAGACGACCCCCTATGAGCAAGCACTTGGCAACAGTGGGAAGGAAAAACAACCCTTCCCCAGTTTTTCAAGTTTTACTGCTGCTCGGCTAGTAGTTAGCAAGTGTTTGTAGACAAGTCTTCCCTGCAAACTACGGTCGACTGTGGCAATCTGCTAGCGACCAAAGAAATGGCTAGGATGTTCTTGCCACCTGATCAGGGAATAAACATTTTTCCCTAGTGTTTGCCAGAGGGGTCACTGACTGGTCTGTAGGCATGTGTGACTGGGGCTTTAGCATTCAGCTTCCCAGTGACTCTCATCAACCTCCAGCAACCACTCACCAACCATTTGGGGAACACACATTTCTCCCTCACAACCAGAGGTTGCCAGATGGTCACAGACCGGTCTCTAGGCCTGGGTGACCTTAGACCTTATTCACTTGACCTTACATTGTCACCATGATTGTCACACATCTACATGGTTAGCAGTCACGTGTATTCAAAACCTCAATATGGACTTCGCAGTACTTCCTGAGGTTGTTAAAAATGTCCCTGCTGACTCCTGTGGGGACCTGCAATAACCAGAGTTGGGTTTTTTTTGCTACAGAATGCCACAACCACGCATCCACGCTTTTAACATAACTGTGACCCGCTGAACTGATTGACTGCCTCAGCACTGACGGTGAATTGCCTTGGAAAGAAATATAATTTTCTGTTCTGCTTGCTGCAGGGGATGTATTTATCTCTAGGTTTCTTTTCAAAATCAGCCGAATATGAATTTCAACATGACCTATGTCGCGCCCTTTATTAGTCGACCACATGCAAAAGTATTTGTTTACTGAGGTATGGGTTAAATTGAAGTTTTGACTTAAATGAATACAGTTCATGTAGGAATGTTGAGTTAAAATGTTACCTGATGGTGATGCTAGAGAAAAATATCAAAAATTGTTATGATTAATACTTCATTGCACTCCATCCACAGTGTGTTATCTCATTATGTTGGTATGAGATTATGGACTTGACCAACGGGCAGACACAACCACAGATCTCTACTGAGCACCCAGCTAGTGAGGCTAAAATAATAACGATTATAAATGTATATATTAAGCCCCGAGCCACCTTTATTACTTTGTTTGTTTAAAATACTATTAAAAAAAACTCAATAAAACTCACTTAGTGACAAATCACTAATTAAACAACGTGTCATGACCTGAGCTACAGAGCAGTTTGCCCTCTTTGAGCCCTGGTAGCAAGGTCCTTACAAAACCATATTGAAACATGGCCTTTTCTGGAAGCTCAGTGTGTGGAGCGCTGTGACAAAGCCCGGCTCCTTCACAAACACACAAACACACAGATCCATTCAGGACACAACTCACAGCCTACTCACTCACATGCCGTGTGGGCCGGCATTGTGTTTGTTGCTCCATGCTTTCAAAGTACCAAGGCCATTAGCATTGTGAAAAGCTGGACCGGCGCACAGGGAGCTTGTGTATGCATGTGTGTTTCTTGGTGTGGCGGTCCCTCGGTGTATGTGTGCTGAAGGGCATTAAAATATGTTACATCTCGGTGGAAGACTTTTTTTTTTTTTTAAAGTGCCCACCTCTTTGCGCTCTCCGTCAGGAGCATGTGTGTTTGTGTATATGAAAATAAAACAAGTGAGGTCACAGACTTTTGCCACAAAGGCTCCCAGCCCAAGGTCTACTAGAGTACAAGCAGCCTTTGTCAAGGCCATGTGTGGAGTGCTCTGTGCTGCATCACAATGAATCTGAGAGAGATGTAGAGAGCAAGGAAGAGGGAGCGAGAGGCTTTTACAAACTTGTATTGATTAGCAGGAAAGAGTTCCACCTTATGCGCCATCCGGTCTGACTGCTACGAACAGGAAAAGAACAGCATCCAAAACACTTACCTACTCCGTCGTTTGGAAATTTGTTTTTTTTTCTTTGAACTCCACCTAATTTAACATGGCTTCCACAGCTGTGTTTCTCTGAGGTTCCCTCTTGTGTACTTCCATTTGTTTGAAGCTGAAATTATGTGTGCTTTTAGGTGTTTGTGCCTGCCTTGTTTTGCTGTCTGTTTTAACCTGAAAAAGAGGAAACACCACGCTAATGCAGAGCAGGAGATCAGATCTGGTTAGGGTAGCTGCTTAATACAAATACACAGGTTATATACAGTGCTTAACAAAGTTATTAGCCCACCACCCAGTGTAAGGTTTATGCTACAGATGCCCTAAATTAACAGTATTGGTAATCTCCAAAATAATCTTTTATGGTTCTGTAATGGTTAATCTACCAGTATTCACAAGCTCTTTAGTCAAAATATTTTTAATGCTAAAATATAGTTATTGTTGTCATCCTTGAATTTTTAAATTTACTGTTTTAAAAAAGAGCTGAAAAAAATGCCAAAAAAGATGCCAAATTACAGTTATTTCCTTGTATTCCTGAACAGAAAAATCAGTTTTAGTGGTTGAATGTAATGTTTGATTAATTTCTGACTTCTCAGAGAAGTCCAGTGTGCCGGCTCATATTTGGGTAGAAAAACGTGAATTCAGTTTGAAATTCCTCACTCCTGTTCAAAATGGTAAAACGTCGAGAGCTCACTGAAAAGAAAAGAGTCCACGTTAAAGCACTTTGTGATGGTGGATGGTCTTTTACCGATCAGGCATAATATTATCACCACCTGCCTGATATTGTGTTGGTCCCCTTTTTGCTGACCATACGCAACAAACTGCGATGCACTGTGTATTCTGACACCTTTCTATCAGAACCAGCATTAACTTCTTCGGCTACCAGTAGCTCATCTGTTGGATCGGACCACACGGGCCAGCCTTCGCCCCCCACGTGCATCAGTGAGCCTTGTCCGCCCATGACCCTGTCGCCGGTTCACCACTGTTCCTTCCTTGGACCACTTTTGATAGATACTGACCACTGCAGACCGGGGACACCCCACAAGAGCTGCAGTTTTG
>VUQI01029428.1:8013-20892 GCA_015106735.1 Paratilapia polleni | reverse complement strand
CCAGCCCAATATCCAGACCTGAACCCCACTGAAAACCTCTGGATTGTGATCAAGAGGAAGATGGATGGTCACAAGCCATCAAACAAAGCTGAGCTGCTTGAATTCTTGCACCAGGAATGGCATAAAGTCACCCAACAGCAATGTGAAAGACTGGTGGAGAGCATGCCAAGATGCATGAAAGCTGTGATTGCAAATCAGGGTTATTCCACCAAACACTTTCAAAGTTAAAACATTAGTAATGTGTTGTTTAAAAATGAATATGAACTTGTTTTTTGGGGGGTTTTTTGCATTATTTGAGGTCTGAAAACACTGGCCCTTTTTTGGTATTTTGACCTATTTTCATTTTCTGCGAATAAATGCTCTAAATGAAAATATTTGTATTTGGAATTTGAGTTATGTTGTCAGTAGTTTATAGAATAAAACAAAAATGTTCATTTTACTCAAACATATACCTATAAATAGCAAAATCAGAGCAACTGATAATTTTGCAATGGTCTCTTAATTTTTTCTAGAGCTGTATGTATATATATATATATATATATATATATATATATATATACATATATACATAAAGTATATACATATACAGTATATACAATTTTTTCCACTCTTGTATCTGTATGATCTCATTGAGAGTGGATATACCTAACACATAAGCCGCACTCACCTGCTATTTAAACCTTTTTTACAAAGGACAATCACAAAAAAGTTAGGGTAAAAACTGCTTGTTTTAGACAGTGGATGCACTTTGAAGCTTCATCATGACCTAGTATATGAAAAATAAAGATTATTTTTAACTGTAAATCATATGTATTACAAGTGTAATAGGGTCCAATAATAAAAATGGGGAGCTTGAAATAACCATAAAAAGTGGCATTTGATCTATGGGTAGGTGGGCCAAAGTGATTGAAGTTCACAATGTTCAAATGTTGAGTGCAGTTTGAGACTCATAGATTATAACCCACATACCATCATTAAATATTATTAATCATTGTAGTTTATTTTGATTGTTACATACCACCACTGCTGTAAATACGCTGTTTAAAATAGTTCCAAACAAAATTATTGAGACTTTTAAAAAAAGAAGGTTTAAAACCACTTTAAAACATGATGTCAATAGCAGGTGCACATTAGTTTGTGACTGAGCATCACATACAAGGGAAAGCTAGAAATGAACGACAGATAGACTAAAGCATTGTCTATTCTCAGTGTTTCCATGGAATTTGTTTCCAATAAGAAAAATAAAAATAACAGGTTTTTTACCACAGGTACTAATGGGTTTTAAAAATTGGATTTAGGCTTGTGAGAAATACTGATGCAAGGCCATATCTATCCTGGCTTCTATTTTCTAATAACACCTGAGTTTTTCCATGTCATTCTTTGAAAAATCTTAGATTTATACACCCTTGAAACTCCTTTTGATCAACAGCATCACTGAGCTATTCATGGTGCTTTAAAGACAGTGACTGCTGTTATTTCTGATAGCCCTCTATACAAGATGTTTGAATTAGACAAAAGGCAACTCAAGATATATGTGATACATGTGATTACCACAGAAATGTGTTAAACTCCATAGGTAACACAGTCTTACACAAACAAAAAGACATTAACAAGTACATTTATTTTCAGCACATTTATATTAGCACCATAGCTTTTTGGTTGGCATCAGTTGGTCTGTCATTGTATATTAATAGAACACTAATATAACTATTGGCTAGACTGACATTAAGTTCATTCATGGTTCCCCATACACTGAATCCCTTACTTTACATGAACCACTGACTTTTCTTCTAGTGCCACCTCAATAGGACTGCAGGTATTTCCATTAACTTTGGTCAGCTACTCAAATCTCCTACATGGCAGATATTCCAGGTCCAATTATTCAAGATGTAATAACTCTTCAATCCCCTACCTTAACATAGACTGGTACCAGTAGGACAATAATGTGTGTTTAATCCTGCCATAGAAATAGACAGTATTTGGTTATAGCGACCTGGACATAACCTGTGAAGCCCCGTTTTGAACCATTAAGTTTATTCAGAGCCTGTCTAGGAGAGCCTTTCCATTTTCTATTCAGCCCACTGTACAAAAATTGTCTGCAGACAAGCTGGAGGCACAGCAGAGTCATAAAGTCCACTGTGAATAGGAGTAAATGGAGCTAAACAGCTGAAATAATTATTTGCACCTGCTTCTAGACATTTTATTTTACTTTTCAAAAATACATTTTCAATTATTGACAGAGAACAACTGCTTTAGTTTTTTATAGGGAAGCCAATACTGTCCATAAGACACCCACATTAAGATAATGCAGGGTCTGTTTAAGATATATGATAGCTAGACATGACTAAATTAGAAGCATAGTAAACCATAACAGAAACTTACAACATCACAATGGTGGCCACTGTAAAGTGCTGTGACATACCTAATATTTACAGAAAGGTATTTTACTAGAGTGGAAACCCTAAAAAAAATCCAGTTTTTTCTTTTTAAATAAAAATAAAGCCTAAAATTCTGTTTTAAATTTGTTGTTATGGGGTACTGAGTGTAGATTAACGAGAAAAAAATTTATTTAAATGACTGTAGAATCAGGCTGCAATATAATAAAACTGAAAAAAAGTAAAGGGGGTTTGAATACTTTCTGAAACAACTGTACATTGTCTCAACCCATTCTATCAAAAAAAGATAAAATTGACAATAAAAATATTTACCCTACAAAATTTACATTTTTTGGGTTACACCTCAGTAGGACCCAATTCAATCCGGATTAAGAAAAAAAGTCCAGAAAATGGAAGTCCTTGATTATATTCGTTTATTATTTCTCCAGTTTAGCATTTTAGCTGTTGCCCTTTTTTTTTTTTTTGATGATCTAGGCGGTAGAAGTGACCATATGTGAATGAGAGTAATGAGCTAGTGCTAGTAAGCTTATGCGATCTAATGTTAGCAAGCATAAGTATCACAAAATAAAATACCAGAATTTGACCTACCAAAACTAGAGCACAGACTTTTTGAATGGGAAGTTAGTACAATTTATCTCACAGCAAGGTTAATTACTTGCCAAATAGCTACATTTAAAAAGGCACCAACATCACAAGCATGGCCAAAAGGTAAAATTCCGGGACTTGAATTAGTGAAGGTAAAGCCTAACAGACAGTTAGGCAAGTGAAACAGCATCCACTTGCCAGTCAAAGCTGCCATGCCCTTAATTTTAATAAAGTTTAAATTTATTTATTTTAATATCTAAACATCAGCATTTAAGCATTGCCAGTGTGCTTATCAGAATGTTACCATTAACAGTCTCAAAGCACCACTGTGTAACCTTATATTCTTGTTTCCAAACTCTTTTTGGCATACATCCCCATACACAGTTAGTTAACCTGACATCTAAGTCATCATCTGTAATGACCCAAACCCTAAACCTTAACCCTAACTTTAATCCCAACTTTAATTGTTCCCCCAGTTAGTGGGGTTAGGTTTATTGGTAATTCTAAATTGGCCATAGGTGTGAATGTGAGCGTGAATGGTTGTCTCTCTCTCTGTGTTTGCCCTGCGACAGACTGGCGACCTGTCCAGGGTGTAACCCGCCTTAAGGTAGAGCTTATAGTGCGTTCCAGATGAAGTTGGAAGTCGGAATTTCCGAGTTCCCAGTCAGAATTTTCAACTGGAACGCCCCCTCAACTCTGATTTCCAAGTCGGAAAGTTGGAGTAGCCCCACCAACCCAGAGTTAACAATCCAAGATGGCGGCAATAAACGTAAATAGTACTAAAACTGTAAAACTTTTAATCTGTACTGTCACTATTGTGTATTTGTGACACGCTAAATTAGCCATATGCAGAGCATTGACCAGGCTTTGTTCATGAACGTGCTGCAGCAGTGTTTTTAAGCGCAAAAAACCAAGCATTGCGCTGTATTGCTAGTGATGCATGAATGGCTCTACCTTGCTAAGAAACAAAACAAATCCTGTTTTTCCTCGCTTTTCCAACTTTCCTAGTGTAACACTCTACCTCGGGAGTGACATCACTCCTGAGTTCCGACATCCAGCTTCCCAGGTAACTGGAATGCGGCATTAGCCCACCGAGGGTTCACTGACTTATTTATACTTTGAGTTGTACTTTTATTTATTCTGTTTATCGTATTGTAGTAAACAGTCAAATTTAAAAGCATACTAAAAAAGAATTGTATTCTAACCAACTTTTGCTACATAATTAAAATCTGTTATACCATCATATTCCTGTAAATTATATAACCATAAGTTGTATGACCAGTATATCATAAAACACCTTAGGTACTAAAGTAAATGGACAGTAAAACAAAGATTTGGCATTCAGCTCAGGAATATATACAAAACATTACAATATTTAGGGCATATCATTAAATATATCTAGGAGTTAAGTAGTGCTTTGGGAAATATTTTCATCTGTTTTATTGCCTGACAATTGCTCCAGAACCCTGCTTGTAGGGAGTCAACTCACGTTCCACTGATGTGCTAACAGAGATAAAGGAGGTGACACAAAAAAGGGAGGGAAATCCAGGCTGATACAAGGAGGTTGTCTCTGAATAATAATAAGGGCCAGTGTTTTTGAAATCTGAATAACTGGCTCCCACATTGGTTTGGTGAATCATGCAGTGGTATCAAATGAGTCTGGATGGTGCTGCCTTAAGTGCTGAACTTGTCCCATCTGTCTCCCAGTGATTGCTAGAACTCCATCAGTTCAAATGGGCACCATTTTCTTCAGATTCATTCATCTTTCTCTCAACAGCTTCTTGATAGCCACACATACGTTCTCCCCCTTTGTCTGGTCATCAGACTGTCGAGTCTTTCAGAAAAATGCAAAAACTTTTTACCCAACTGTGTCATCTGACACACAATCAGATACTTGCAAGATATAAAATCATTTAGTTTGACAAATGTACCCACTTGGTTAAACTTAAAAACTGCAGATATCAGAGAAAAAACATTGACTTTGCGAGTATGTATACCACTGATAGATATGGTATATCTTCACAGGCAAAATTAATTGGTTTGAATGTTCATCCAATGAAATACTTTTAGAGTCAGTTTATTATTATTGGTGAAGCTCTTATTTGACTATTACAGGCACTTGTGCTCTTACCAAGTTAATTAACTAAGCTTTATACACAGAAATCTATGTACTCAGCACCTGCTACTACCCATAGATCTTTTTTAGGACATGACAAGACTTTGTGAAAAACATTTTGAGCTAAAGGGTGCCTTAGTTTTATATCCTTTTGTTCTGTTATTTTCCATCAAAGGGTTATTGCTGTCTCTCATATTATGTACTTCCATATTTGCACTCACTATTTTGAGTGCATGAGTGTTCCACACTATCAGGTATGGCTATATAAAATGCTTTAATAGTACTAGGATGGTGTACTCATAACAGTTCTAACCCTTAATGGTCACAACCGTTAATGGCTAGTTGTTTGAGGCACTACCAAATAATTTTTAGCCAGTGGAAGCATAGACATTCATACGTAGACGCCGCATTGAGCGCTGTCAATGTCGCCGCCATATAGGATGTGGCAAACCTCACTCTTGTGCTGTGTGGAGTTGTTCGAACCGTTTTACAGTCAAAACCAGGGCCCTGTACTATGAAGCGAGTTCAACATACCCAGGGTATATTTCTTAACACTGCTGATCACACGAAGCTGGTTATCAACTGGCTAAATTAACCCAGGGTTTCCCAATCTAGGTACGAGTGTGTTCACATAAAAGGGGTGGTGTTGGCAGAATCTGACCATCACTAATCACGCTGATTAGTGTACCGACAGCTGAGCGGCTGATTTTACAAAGGAAGAGTAAACTATAATATCAGAAAAATATGAAGAAGTTACACACATAATACAGAATTAAAATAACACAGCTGCTGAAGATAAATCAGTGGTATGAGAGGAAAAGCTCTGTACAGTAGTTTAGTGTTAAAAGCGCTGTATGAATGTGTGAGCGAATTAAACATTTTGGTCAGTAAGACTGGAAAAGAGCTGCTTTATTATTAAAGTGTAACCTATTTGAAGGCAGGAAGAAAAGCCTGCAAAAATGCCGGTTGTGTGAGTTAACAGACTCATCAATATTACAACTTTATCATTAATACGAATCTGGATTATATTCGAGTATTTCATTAAATTAATGTTTAAATTTGCATAAGATAGTTTAAGTTTTTATTCTTTCAGCTGCAGCCCCAATGGTGTTTAATGGTCTGAGAGCAAGTAAGAATTTATACAAAAGCAGAATTCAAATGCAGGCTCAGTCTACCTGTGACTGATATAAAGTCCACAAGTACAAATAGGTGTCTAAATAGGCGATTTATATTTTAATGCTCATAGATCAAAAAAATCGTTGTAAAATTGTTTGTAGCCAACAGGAAAAAAATAAAAATAAATAAACTAATTAAAAAAACACAGTAAGTTGCGTCTAAAAATCTATATTTCTTACTGATGCTCATCAGAGAAATACAAGGACATTAGATGCTATTAAAAAACTTTCAACCCTCCTACTGTCCACGCACAGAGGTCTGAGGGATACTGACACTATTTTCTGGAGAATTAAGTGGTCAGTTAGCAGTGATTTCATACTTGTTGATCTCTAATCTGGAGGTTAGGTTCGCAGCAAAAGTTATCATGGCGATGTACCCCGGTAAGAAGTGAACCACCTTCATAGTACCGAAAACCCGAAGTTACCTGGATAAGACAAAATTCTGCTTCGTAGTACATTCCTCAGATCACATGGGATTACCTTTCACAGGTAAGACTGAACAATAGTTTTTTATTGTATTTGGCCATTATAACATTTTGAAAACAGAATTTGCTGACGTGGTGGATAACACTATGAAATATATAGTTTCACCGCTAAAAGAAAATGAAGTAGATCACTGTCAATTGCAGTGTCTTATTTTGATTTGCAAACTTTGTTCATATTTTTCTCTCAAAGATTGCCATTATTAGTACTTAAATTGATATAAATCACTGAATATAAAAACACATTTTTTTTTATTTAGAAAACCTACAGATGCTATATCTACATGTCAGGATCTGGTTATTATAGACGTTTATCATCACAGTAAAAACGTTACAAACATTGGTAACTGTAAACACTCAAAAGCATTAGAAAAATACATACATTGGTTTGGGCCTGTACCCTAAACATACATGGAGTAGTTAACATTTATGATTATCAGCGAAAGTCACATACGTTATTTTTGGTGCCTATCAGTTTCACAATATATATTAGTGCGTGTGTGAATGTGTGAATGAGAGGCATTAGCTTAAAAAACTTAAGTCCATTTACTTGTATTAGTTTAAAGGGCAGATCTGCCACTTCCAATATGGCGGACACACAGCAACGGGCCAACCCGCTCAGTGAGGCGTCTATGTATGTATGTCTATGAGTGGAAGGACATGTCATCAGCATCGATGATGGTGCCAGTGCTAGCAAGCTACATAGCTAACATTGGCAGATTTCTGTCAAGCATTGTGAATAAAAACATGTACTGTTGTTAAGTTGTTTAGTGTTTATTTAGAGACAACACTACTGCGTCCAGATTCATGTACTACACAAAAAAGTACATGTGTACATAGAGTGCCACATGAAAATGCACAACCCCACTTCCAAAAATGTTGGGATTCTGTGTGAATAAAAACAGAATGCAATGATTTTTTGTTGAAATGGGAGCAACATACTGAACTTAGAGGAGAGAAACAAACTAAAGCATCGATCCTCTCACGCTAGTATACCAATACCAACATTTGTATCTATACTATTGATATTTAGATCGATCCCCCCAACCCCTAGCAGACACCTTTTTTAGCAAAATCTTTAGCATCTTAATATATTCTATAAGGATATTTGTCATGTCATTTAAATAAGTAGATCACATTTTGACTGTAATTGACCAATCACAGGGAGCGGTCTGCCCTGTAGCAGAAGTGTGGAGTGACCAAGACACTTCCCCATGAGACTGGACTTTGTGTCCCAGGTGAAATCAAAATTAAATGTGGAAATAGTAGTAGTAAACTACTTAAGCTTAGGAAAACAACATGGTTTCATGTAAATCAGACTCTTTCAGAATATTAACAATATATACAAAAGCCTTTCTGGCTTTGATTTCTGGCACGAAGCCCTAAAGGAAAACTTCTCTCATGTGCATCTTTTTACTTGAGTTGCAAAGCTATGACATGGCCAAAAAATGACTGGTCAATTCAAGTGATGGCCCTGGGGCAGCATTGATTATGATGTTGTAGGAAACACTCCAGCACAATGATAGCAGATCATGCAGCAAAGAATCTCCTCTACCCTGGTTTAACTTGACTAGAAAAGTTTAAACTACACGGACTACAGTGTTTTTCACCGTGTGTTTTCTCCCCAGTGCCTGGATCTTCTTTTATAATGACATCTCGGCTTAGATTAGATGTAAATATACTGTATGTACCTATTGACGAGGTGGCAGCAGCTTGACAAATAATATCTTATGGTAAAATTATTCAAGTTCATTGTGACCCCATTTTTACTTCCAGTTTTACAGTTCTTGTACGCAGCATATTGAAATTCTTATGGTATAACCCAGATGCAGAAACTGATTTTAGAGACAGCATCTACTTTCCCCTGTTGAAAACACCATGTTTCCATGACAATTCTAGAGATGTATTCATAATAGACATGGGCAATGAAAGTAATATTTAATGTCATTGGTAAAAATAAAATAAAAAATCAGCCTTTACATGGGAGATTTGATTAAGCCCCTAAAAAATAACACTTTCCAGTATCGCATATCCGACCTGAAATGTACCAGCTAACTGCAGTGTATTAGTTGTGACCTTTCTGGATGTACTAACAAGGCGGCCAGGCTGCAATGAGTTGTCAGCAATGCAGTGCTAAAGCCTAATCACCCACGGTAACCTTAGCAAGAGAGGAAAAACAGGGAATCTGCAAAAATACTGAATCTGCCTGATCACTCTGGGGGCTGCAGCAGCTTAGAGAGTCTCTTCAAATGGATGAATGGGATTCAGAGCTATGCGTCAGCAAACACCTGCTCTGCTGAAGTGTCCTTGAGCAAGCTACAGAGTCAAAACATGCTCCAATGGAGATTTTCTGAGCCATGATTTCCCTATAGTGGAGAATATGATATTTGGAAGTCTTTCCTTACACGCTTCAACAGCATGGGGTGTAAATAAGAGATCATTTAGGAGTCAAGCAACTGAGAAAGTTCATAGTGAGAAAGAGAGAAAGAGCAAGTGAAATAGAGATAGATTGAGGCATATGAACTAACCAGCCAGCATTACCACTGACCTTTCCCAGTGGCTGGGCAGAGCCAGCCGGGGCTAATGCAGGGACTGGTGATACTCTGCTAAATGCTAGCATGTCACAACCTATCTCATCAAATTCTTAATTCAACCTTTCCTCCACCCCAATGGGCTCTGGATGTAATAAGCAATATCTTTATAGTGCAAAAAGGCCAACATACCAACAAGGCTTTGTGTGAGAGAATGTGAGTGTTTAGTGTGTAGGTTTCACTCCTGGAATTGTAATAATCTCACGCACAGAAAGTGAAAGGATATGGAATAATATCACCAAAGGAGTTTGACATTTAAAAAAAATATATAACAAGCACCTAGCCTACAGGAATTCATCTTTCTATAACACTGTTTTATTTCAGGACCAAAGAATACAACCTTAAAGTGAGAAAAGCACCCTCAAGCAGATTTCATGTTTGCTAAAAGAAGACATATCAGGCTTTAGCTTATCAGCCTTTGAGCTAAACTCTTCCAGAACAGCACAACAGCAAAGAAAAAGCATTAGCCTTTTGCTCTTGTCACAAACAACTGTATGCTACCTAATGTGCTGTGCTACAACTCATATTCGTGAGCATTAATGTTCCAATCCTTTGAAGCCACTCTACTCATTTTTCTTGGGAAACATTTGACCCGTCATAGCATGAACAACATTCATGCTAGGACTTAGTTCCAAAAAGGCAGCATTCATTTTCTTTGTCTTTTAGCTTCAGAGGTAAAGGAACAGCGTGTGAACACAGAAGTGATGTGCTACCACCGTAAAAACTAATTACACACATAGCTCCATTAGGATTTATATGGAGTCTTGAAACTGGGACACCTAAATACAAAGCCATGATTGCTATGGTTTAATTAGTAAATTAATCTGATCTTTACCATGATCAAATCTTTTTATGGTTCCCAATGTCACATGACAAGGTTAATGTTTCTTGTCCCATATGTAAAAAAAACTGTCATGCCTCTAATGCACATGTGATGGAACTCTGTTTTTGGGTTCTGTTTTACATGCATAAACTACCTACACACATGCTGTGCATGAACGCATCCTGTAGACAAAGAAGCCACTGCAGCTCTGCTAACGTGCTGCATTCTCTACACAGGCTGTGTAGATATTGAGTTTATGGCCTGATACTCTGGACATGGTAAGGTAACTGATTTGTTTTAGAATTCCACAGATAACATTACATTCATGCACAATTTCCCTATATGGTGGTATTTTTGAAACATTTTGATATATTACTTTGAGTATTTAGTCTTATAATGTCTCTATTTTAAATCAAAGAAGAGAACAGTAATACCCTAGTTTACCTAAAGGTTTTATTTTTTTTTTCTTAAGATGTTTTTTTATAACAATAAACTAAGCTGACCATCCATTTGCTAACCTATGCTAATAGTTGTTTTCAGTGTTTTCTGATAAGCTTTTTGTGCTAGTTTCACTGTTAGTTTTAGTCCTTTCAAAGTGAGCATTTTGTTGAAGTGCTTAAAAGAATTTTTTTTTTAAATAATCAACATTTTTAGGAAGAACTTGTGTAATTACGCATATTATGTGCAACTTGTGAACTTGCCAAGCATGAACTAGCAAGTATCCAAGTACGAACTTGGCGTACTTGGCATTGAGAAACGCCCTAAGTGCTAATTTAATTTGCTAAGTTAAGCTACGGGTTTCCACTTGCTTTCAGTGTCTTCTGCTAAGCTAATATCCTCTTCGTCCTTAGCTTGTTTCCCTGTGCTTCCAGCTTCTTTGTTCTAAAGTAACAATCCATTATTTTAAAACTACGCTAATAGTTTCTCACTGCTTCAAGTCCCTTTATGCTAAGCTAACAATGTATTTTTGCCAGCTTCCTCCGGTATTGTGAAGCAACTGTAAAGTAGAATGTTTCAGGGTATCAGTGATCCTCAACACCTGTGTTGTGACATTTCATGAAGTTTTCAGAATCAGTGTAAATCCTATATATATGTACAATATCTACTTCAAAACAGGAATGGCTAAAATATGTATTCCCGAGCCCTAAAAATGGTCTTCGTAGAGATTCGTGTAAACATACAACATACAACGCTTATTCTATAGAAATACTTACTGAAGCGTACTTTGAGGACAGATGTAAATGTTGAGGGTATTGTAGGTTGTTGGTGAACCTGACTTTAAAATTAAAAGCAATTTTTTTTATTTGTTTGTTTGTTTTGTTGTTTTATTTGTGTGGCTTGTTTGCCTTAATTAGTGATTTTGCTTTTACTTCAGATCCTCAAAATATTGCTAAATCAAAATAAAAATACCAGTTTGCAATGACATTATGTTTGTGAAATGAGCCTTTAACCAATTTTGATTCAACAACTGAACATGTTTGTAGCAGAACAGACATGATTTTATTCAAACTGTACAACAAAATGATTTTTGAAATAGAAGGCTGTTCAATTATTGGGCACTTAGATATGAGTTTGGCACTGCTTTGTGATAAATGCTAATTTCAAATTGATTTTGTGCCCATACAGCACATAACAAGCACATAATTTATGTCATCAATACACATTATTTTGCAGGTTGGAACTGTTCATGGAATTCATTCTTCCCTGGCAGTTGTGCTTATAATTGCAAAAGTGTGCACACAAAAGGCAAATGTCTGGCCACTTTGTTGTGCAATGAGTAGAGGGCATTTAATGGCTATTGGAAATAATAGCATATGAGAATCTTTTCAGCAGGTTATTGAGTGTTTCAAAAAAGCATAAGTGACATCAGATGGAGAGTGGGGTAAAAACAGAGGAGTAGGTGACAATGCAGACAATTTCTAGACAACACCAGAACCGTTTGGTCTCATTCTGTTTCAGTTTAATATTCACAAGGCAAAAGACTATCCCCGACATAAAGTGTTAAGCTGTTAGGCTGCTGGTTTTTTTTTTTTTGTTTTCTAGTTCAGCAACACCTTTGACTCACCATAACCCATCTATAATACTAAAAAGAGTGGTTATGTTTATCCATCCATCCATTTTCTTCTGCTTATCCAGTTCAGGGTCACGGGACGGGGGTTGGGAGGCGACTGGACTAGTCGCTAGTCTTTTGCAGAGAGACAGACAACCATTCACACGGTGGCCATTTTAGAATCAACAATTAACCTAACATGTAAGTCTTTGGACTGTGGGAGGAAGCCAAGGCACCCGGGGGAAGCCCACGCAGGCACAGGGAAAGCATACGAGCACCTGGAACCTTCTTGCTGGGAGGCAGCAGACATTTTGTTGTTTTTTTTTTTTTTTACTTATTGTTGTTCAAACAAATTTGAGAGCAATGGCAGTGAACCAAAATAGCAAAGTGCTACAAAATCAAAGCAATCAGGGTAAGAGCTGAGCAGACCTGCAGATTCCAGAAATAATTCTTTTTAGGGTCACTCACATTATGCATACTTAGTTGAACTCACTGGTGATATCAAAGTAAAAATAAGGGCAGGTTTAAACAAATTATGAACAAAGTAGGTTGGTCGGCTTACTAAACAGACAAACAGAACAGGAGTTGCTCTTAAGAAGTCACCATTTTAACCACCTCCACCATTTTAGCCCAACTCTTAACTCAAATGGGTCACCTTACC
>VUQI01029427.1:0-12375 GCA_015106735.1 Paratilapia polleni | reverse complement strand
TATATATATATATATATATATATATATATATATATATATATATATGTGTGTGTGTATATATATATATATATATGTATATATGTGTGTGTGTATATATATATATATATATATGACTGAGATGAATACAAAGTGTAATTTTGTAGGTACTGTGCATATTTTAAATCTTCCCACCTAAAAACATAATAATATAAAGTAACACTGATGATAATAAAAAGTAAACCAAAACTAAACATTTTCAGACAATTAAAACTAAAGTGAAATAAGCAAACACTCACTAAAGTAAATGAAATTAAACCAAAGTGAAAACATTTAAAGGTACAGTGTGTAAAATGTCACCACTAGATGTCAGTAGATTTCAGATTGGAGTCAACTGAATTCTGTTTTCTTACCCCTCCCAATTCAGTCCTAGCGGAGTGCAGGCTGTCAGTCCGCTGTTTACCTCAGCTGTCAGTATGCCGGGTGAGAAGCGTCCACGTCTATTTACTCTGGAGGAGGCTGGAAAACTTTGTGAAAGGAGTCGGATACAGGTCGATGAGTCAGTGAAGCTCACTTCTGACCAATGACAGCGATACTGAGGGGAGTTGTTGAGGATATCCTGAACTTTTCTGTTGGTAAGAGCTGCGTTTTTGCTGCTGTTAGCTGCTGTTAGTGAAGCTTTCTTTGAAGTGGATCTAACATTGTTGGACTCAGACACAGCGAATAAACTCTCATACGATGTGAGAATATAATCAAACTGTTTATCAGAGGGAAAGTGGGATTTTTAGGACACTCGAGCCTAACGTTAGCTGGCATAATGTTAGCTTATAACCAGCTGTTGTTGTTCTTAGCTAGCTTGTTGTCAGGAAATGGGAGGGTCACATGTCTGATCTGCTGACAATAAGAAACTGCAACAATATCAGGAACAAATCAGCATGTTTGTGCACGTTTTCATGTGTTAGAGCCCTGACTTCAGTTCAGGAGATGAAGCTTGAGGTGAGGAGGAAGAGGACGACGTTTTATCTCGACACTGGTCGCGTTGTCTCTTTCTTTCTTCTTTTCACTTCTTTGGTGAAGGGGACCCCTCCTCCAATGATAAAACACAGGTATGATCCTTCATATCTTGAGTCTAAAGGTGCAGCCTCCATGGTTCTCTTCTCCTCCACCTTTGGCATACTACGTATGTGTCCCATCTCAAGCCACATACATAAAGTTAGGCAGAACAGTGATGTCCATCTTAGCCACTGTATTCAAGATGGCGGGGCAACATGGCAGCTTCCACAAACCGGCCCCGTTCCTATTTATTTTTAATGGATTAATTCTAAGTTCATGAGAATGCATCGATTTGTTGGAAGACGTAATTACACACTAATCAATGTATATTTATGAGTATGAGTGTTTTTCTATTAAATAACCTCAAAAAACGACTGACTGTACCTTTAAGATCTACAACATATATTTAGCATTTATTTAGCTTAGCAGACCCCCTGCAAATTTATTGAAATGATGACTGCAAAGGAGTGTTTAAGAAAGGAAATCATATCAGAGGTGTATAATCTGTTTCCATCCTGTTCAGAATATAAAATAAATGCTGGGCTGGATTATCCAATGGGTACTGTGGGCACAGGCCCAGGGGTCCATCCAAGAGGCAAGAAACAAAACAAACAAGGAAAGAAATGAACAGAATTTTATCCTCTTAAAATTTTGGAATTGAAGCCATACCTTACCTCCTCCTACACCATCAGGAGTTAAGCAACAAAAACTGGCACACAGGTACATTTTAGGCACCTGAGGGTTCTAATCTGACATGATGATATTATGACATCATCATGTATCCCAGCAACCACCTAACAATAAACTAAAATCAGTACTTCCAAAAATGAATAAACAAGGAGACGTTGGTTTAGCAAATGAAAAAGGAAACTTAAAAGAGGAGAGGGAGTCAATCCTTACCCATCACTTTATGGAAATTTCCAACTGATGGTTGTTTCGTTGTTAGCCCTGCGACAAAATGGTGACCTGTCCAGGGTGTACCCCGCCTCTCGCCCTGTGGCAGCTGTGATAGGCTCCAGGCCCCACCCGTGACCCTGAATAGGATAAGTGGAAGAAAATGGATGGATGGTTGTTTTGTTCAGCAAATTCAGGATGAAAACATTGCAGTTAATATTTAAGTTGTTGAAAATGTTAGGCACGATGACATGAATGCTAATCCAGATGCTGTAGCAGCAGTTCACAGTCGCGGTGGATTTACACCTATGAAAAACCTCTGGCTGCTTCATTTTTGATTTATCATCAGATGTTGTAAAGGTTTTATTGACTTTGTATTATGATGGTAACTTTTCATATCCCAGCCCTCCATAATGATTTAAACTATGTACATATACACTGTACGCCCTATATGCTATGTCTTATTATTGAAGAAGGAAAAAAGCCTGACCCTTAAAATCAAGCTGGCTTTGGCCCACCAAACATGGCTAAATGCAGGGAACAAAGATTTGGAAACTGAAATATGACCATAGACCAAATGTTACACACTGGATGAGCCAAACAACGTCAAACATTCCACTAGAAAATGTATATATACAAAGAGGCATTAAAAATCCAGTATTTTCCTATATATTACAGTTATTGCAGCATTCATTCCAGCAGTCAGCATGTCGATCACCTGATCCCTGCACGCTCACCCCCTGTGGCAGTCATGGCATTAGGGTTAGGGTTAGGGGGTTAAGGGTCTTGTGTCAGACTACCGATTGCGCCATGTGGCCATGGCAACTTGGCCTTGCAAGAGTCCTCTTGAAGGGATCAGTGATCAGTGGACATCAACCCTGAGCCTTGTTTACCCTTTGGTGGCAAAATTTACATCATGCTTTTGGAGTATTTTTAATGCAGGTATCTGAAACATAATTTGACTCGCTGTGCAGTTAATTGTACTAACTAACTAACTAACTAACTGTGGTCCAGTTTTTAACTGTGGTCCAGATTTGGTGAGTGAAATTCTAGGATTTAGCACTAATGCACCCATACACTTTTTTAAATGCAGCTTGCTAACAAAGCTAGCTAGCCTTAACTGATAACTTCACCCTGATGTCCAATTATAGTCACTTAAGCTCCAAAAAAACCAACCAAAAGACGAACATTATCCTTTAAATGAGGAGTCCAGAAACAACTGGATGATGTCATGGTGGCTACGTCCATCTTTCACATACATACTCTGTGCATTCTTAATAATTGTATTATTCCCACAGTCCAGCGACACCTCTCCTCCTCTGCCCTCCTCCCTGTTGCTCAGATGATGTCAGTGATGGGGGGATGACTGGTCGCTCTGTTTCAGAACAAAAACGCAGCTGACTCACCGCACAACCTTCACCGTGTGTGCGTTTAGCTCCATATCTGGGAAGTGAGCTAATATCAGTCTTCAGGGTCTAATTTTAGAGTTGTGTGTGTTTTATTGTAACACCAAGGACGCAGTGAGCACACACAGTCTCTCTCACACACACAGTCCAGATGTTTCCTATTGCACAGGTCCAGAGAGACCGAAGCTGGGCTGCAGTGAACCAGCTGGACCCAGAAACCTACGACACCAAAAATCTCACCAAGAATCATCCGCAGGCTGATGACTTTGACGGTTTCACCGAGCAGCACTGACTCCATCGTGGAGGAACAGGGAGGAATTAGTTAAAGGGACAGTGTGACATTTTTTTTAATACAAGTAATCATCTTGTTTACCATCTTCAGCAGAGACAGAGTGGATGTTTGTGTCACCTTTGTGTGTCCAACATGTGATTAGCCTAGCTTAAAAACTAGAAAAAGGAGAAACTACTAGCTTAATTCAGAGGTTTCCGTTAATACACTTTCATGTAGTAAACTACATACACTAACTTTGTAAGTAAACAGGGTACATTGTCTCAAATTAAACACACCAACATTTTTGTGCAGTACACTGTGTACACTACTACTGCTAACTTAGTACTAAATAAACACGGCGAGTTGTGCACTTACCTTCAGTGACGTCTGCAGTGTAAGACTGCGACTGCTGTGAACATTTGCAACTTGTCGAGCCTCTGAACTCATGTTACTAAATTCTTCTACAGTAAAGAATTCAACTTAAAAAGCACAAATACCAAACAATACCACAGCACTAAATGTGCTGTTTCACCTGCAATGCCCATATAAAACTGCCTCTGTTAGCTAGCTGGCTACCAATGGCGCCATCATTGGTGCTGATGGCGTAGCCTCCTTCTTACTGAATGAGAACTGTTTGGTGGTCCTACCCTCTCCGCTACATGGCCAAAATGACAACCAGTGAAAGTACTCAGCTTTAGTCCCATTATGACCACACCATCTGAGTACTCACAGCGCACGTCATGTAGCCATACCCGCATGAATACATTTATGCACTCTAAATAAACTTTGCACAAAAAGTAAGGAAATTTGTGTTTGGTCGATTATTTCTTTATTGTAACAATGCTTCTTGGCAATAATTCTCATCCTGTTGAAAAGCCTGTTTATTTCCCTTTAAATGGTGCCACATTTGTAAAGAAAATGCATTTGTGAGTTGAGCAGCAGAGTTGAGTATGTGGGTTGCGCCCATGAAGAACTTGCCAAATCTTTTCTGCCAATGCCAAACAGCTTATTCTGCTACTGACTCTTGTTTTGAGCTTCTGGTACCCCAGGTGCTGACAATCAGCTGATTAGCGCCTGATTAGCAGCACCAAACAGCTTATTCTGCTACTGATGTACAGAATGGTGTATATCTCTTTAACACTGGATTGAGCTACAGTGGTTATCCTCGGTCAGAAAGAGAGGCTGACATTCAGGGATCGAGTTGCAAAAGATGCAGTTTATTTATATTCAGTGTGATGGTACAAGAAGGTATGGTGTGGTGTGGTTTCTGCAAACAGGAACAGGAAACACATTATAATATAAATAAAGACTAAAGGTCAACGTAACTGGCCTCAGCCTAATTGCATTCTAGAAGAATGCAAAAATATATTATAACAATTCTTAAATGTGTCACAAGATGGTACTCCAATACTAGGGATGAAAGTATCTCTATTGAGGCAGTTGGTCAGTAGCCAGACCTACAGTTAGGTACTACGTAACACAGACACACAATACACTGTCTAAAGTCATATTAAATGGTGAAGGAGCCTGAAGAAGGGTGGAGACTATCAAATAATCAGGCCACAGAGGTTATCGCTAACTAGTATGTAAACTGAAAGTAGACAGAACAAGGGCTGCTGGGTAATGTAGTTCCATAATAACAGGGACTTTTCTATAAGATTGAAGTCTGAAGAAACAAGACATATTGGCAATTCAACAATTTATTCATTTAACAAATAGGGGCCTCAGTAGCATGTGGAAGAACCATACACAGCCACAACAGCCTGGCACCTCCTCCTCATGCTGGTCACCATCTTGAAGTTGCCCTGGGGCACGGGCCCTATCGAGATCAGTCAAACATGGCATTCTTGGAGGAGACACCAACTGACTGCTGTAGCAGGGTCCATCTCACAGGTGCTGCTAATCAGGCACCAATCAGGCACCTGATTGTCAGCACCTGGGGTACCAGAAGCTCAAAACAAGAGTCAGTAGCAGAATAAGCTGTTTGGCATTGGCAGAAAAGATTTGGCAAGTTCTTCATGGGCGCAACCCATATACTCAACTCTGCTGCTCAACCCACAAATGCATTTTCCTTATAAATGTGACACCATTTAAAGGGAAATAAACAGGCTTTCCAACAGTATGAGGTTTATTGCCAAGAAGCATTGTTACAACAAAGAAATAATCAACCAAACACAAATTTCCTTACTTTTTGTGCTAAGTTTAGTTAGTGTAAATACGGAAGTACGCGATTGAGACGATGTAAATGTCCTTTTTTTGGGGGGGGGTCATTTCTTCTCATATTTTTCTGACCTGATTGTTGATAAGTACTGAACTGTGATACCTCCTTTTTAAACAAATTGGACTTTGGATGGATGGACATTATTCAGAAATGACTATAAATGATTATTAATTATTCAGATGCAGGTTATGATAGTCTTAAGTGCTTGAAATGAAAGCAGCTAGACGTCTTCTTGGTTCGTGAAGGCTTCTTCAGTTCTAGAAACAACTGATGTCCCAGGTATTTAACCCTTCATGGGGTTGTGCCGTTGTAACCGTTGGTCCGAGCACTGCTCATTGGATTGCACAGCATATACTATGTTGTTTAGCTTGTGTTTGGGTGTTTTGTCCTTGGGCCAATTTAGTGACCTCAATGGCCTTCAATGAATCGACGAAGATGCACAGGAAAGAACCTCAGACATCAACTGGGGAGAAACAGAACAACAAACAGAAGAACGTTGTTGTCTTTTATATGGCATGTTTGTTTTCTCCCCAGTAAGGATTAAATTCTTCATCAGTTGTTTAAGACCTGAAGATGCCTCTTGGATGAAAGGTGGAACGTCTTCACGAACCAAGAAGAAGTCCAATTGCCTTTTTTCAAGCACTCCAGACTTTTCAGATGACAGGTTTTTTTTTTTTACATCTTGTATGGAAGAGGCTAAACATTACCAAAGATGTTAACACAATAATTTTCCAATAATACATGCATGTATAATGGGAAAAGTCTATATCAATGCACAAAGCTGGCTTGCAATCATCTCTTTCACTTTGAGAGTTCAGTTTAGCCATCTGAGGCCTCTCACCAACTCAGAAGAAGCCTGTGAGGTTTATTTCATTTAATGACCATCCCAACTGTGACAGCAGCTGCAGCTGCAACTACAAGCAGCAGGACGCTGTCGTCAGGGCAGATCCACTTTGTCACATACCCCATTACCAGGCTTCAGTGCAACTGTTTGCCCCAAGCTTTGCACAAGTCCCCACAGTGCATAACTTAAATACTGAGGCAGGGAGGGGCATGGCAGAACACATGGCTGTACACACTCTGTTATCAGCTCGCAAGTTCATAATAAAAAACCCTTTCAACTTGGAGCTTCTTGATTTGTGTGAACAGCCTTCAAAAAGCTTTGATTCCAGGATTCAAGAACTTCCATTACTTCAACATATATTTACCCCTACCCCACCCCACCCCATCCGAAAATAAGACAAAACAAACTAACTGATATAACAACTTCAACATCTGAGCAACACTGGCAAGACCAACCTCAGGGGCTGATAAATGAAGCTAAGTGCCAAAAACTGCAGTTCCCCTAATAACCACTTGGGACTGTCTCCAGCAGTGAGTCAGTCCCCACAGACTCCCATGTTAAAATGTCCAACTTTACAGCAGAAATAAACATGTTTACAGCCGGCTGCAAAAAACTGTTTTGGTCTCTATAGCTCATTTTCCCTTCATAGGAGTCACTGTGGTTAATCCTCCTTTCTTACAGCATGCTGACAGCTTTTACTGCACTCTTGAAGAGGCTGTACCTTCTGTCAAGTTTCTGCATCAAGATGCTTACGCATACGTTTAATAAGGAAGACTGACTGCAATCCACTCGACTGACTGCACTCCTGGACATTTGGCCTGCTTCTTTGCATCACTTCCACTTTCCCATGCTGTCAATCTCAATTCTGCCGTCATCACTCTGCTCCAATCATTTTCTTGCTGCCTTCTGCAAACCAATCAGCCTCTGTTCCCTGTGCTTTAAATCTCAGTGCTCTTCTGTCATTCGGTCTTTCAGACTCATTCGTTCATCTGGACTCCAGGTGGGTCCCTTCCTACTTCCTAACATTACTGGACTCTGCTCTGCTACAATCCTTTGTCAGAGTCTGATTGCCAAATAGTTTATTACTGAAACTCTATGCTTCACTAAATTATGTTAAATCCTTTTAAATAATATCTCCTTATTGAACTATCACTGTCATAATGGAGACAGGGCTACACCCTGTTGCCCTGTTCTTTCTGGTTGCCCTCAGAATCATGTGACAAGTGGCCCACATTTGAGGTGACGTCTGCTGAAGTGATCACAACTGTCTGGGCAACCTTGACTTGTTCAACAACATTGCTGTGATTCAAGAGAATGAGAAGAAATTTCAGACCTGTCATATGTTGTGATGTTTTGAAGTGACCGGGATGCTCAAGTGTTGAATTTGAAAGGCTTCAGCTCTTTCCAAAACATGTAAAACATCTGCTGACAAATCCCAAGCTGTGCCTCTTTGCCTCTATTTTAACTCCTATTGCTGTCTGCATGAGCAAAATCTGGAAAACTACCATGAAATCTGGAAAACTACCACCGACAAGAAGATTGCTGCCTTTGATTGGTTTTCGATGGATGAAAAAGATTCAGTATTCCTGCCAAAGATGTTAAGATAAATAAAGTCCATCCGCTCATCAGTTTTCTTACCTGCTTATCCATTTCATGTTCAGAGGGCTCCTAGAGCCTATCCCAGCTGTCACTGGGCAAGAGGCAGAGTGCGTACTCGACAGGTTTTCAGTCCACGATAAGGCTGAAAACAAAAAAACAGATTCCAAAATCTCAAAACAAGTATGTAACAAAACTGGTTACAAATTAACCCAAAAATGTATACCTATAAATGACAATAAAACACAACTGAAGTAATGTAGAACTGTTTTCATGGGAGAAGTTATAAGTTCTGACTGATAATGCTTATGAAAGAGCACTTACAGCTGCTCACAGCAGAAATACACTGTGTTAAATCCCATGTATTACATGTCTGTTTATAATCTCAGTGTTACGCACATCATCTTTGTGTCATGACATTTAGTGACATCTGCTTTCAGCAGCTCAGTCCACGTGTCTTCGTGTACTGCACGTCTTCTGTGTCTCCTGGGTATTTTCTGTGGTTTGGGGGGGTTACAGTTTAATCCAATAAACCTGTTTTAAATGACATAATCTGATTATGTTCAGTTAGTTTCATACGCTACGTCTCCCAACAGAAATGCACAAGAGATTTTTCAGATAGAAGCTGAGTTAATTTTTTTCACAGTATAATTTTCAGACTGTAATTTGTATTGGCCAACATGAAGCGTGTTTAACCATTATTACAAGCTGCTGTAGATAACTTCATATGTGCAGTCAGACGTCAGGACCTGGATCAGCATTAGATCAGGAAGCTGTGAATGGTTAAAGGAGCTCCAAATCTTTGTTAACATGTCTCCTTAACCATCTTCCTCAGATTTTCTTCCTATTAGAGTATCATACTGTATCACTTTGTCTTTTTTTTTAAATCCTAAACTACAAGTAACCTTTATTTGGTGAAAGAAAACTAATTACAGCCACTCACTGAAGAGAGGACTCTGGATGTACTAATCAACAAACAAAATGAAGCCAATGCTGAAGTGCCAAAAACTGCAGTTCCTCTAATGTCCACTTGAGACTCCAAAAGTGAGCATCTTTCTGTCCAACTTTGCAGCAGGAACAAACATGTTTTTTTTTCATTAATCTTTCATACCGTTAAATTGTATTAAATGGTGTTTGTCTCTGCCCATCAGTGACCCTCAACATGAACTTTTATTGATAACAATTTAATCCTCATCCTCCATCTTCGTGTGCTAATGTATCTGTTTTAAAGGCATTTTTAAATGTTTTCTTTGTTGTTGTATTTATCTTTTATTTCATAAGTCATGCTTTCTGTTTAAAAAGAAAAGAGTTTGTGTATGTAATGACTACAGTATGTGTATTTTGCCACATTAAATCCCAAAACGTGACAGTTTGTATTAATGTGTACTGTACTGTATATATAAGGTAATATACAGTACAAGGTACATAAGGTGAGGAACACTGTGGCTAACTGCTGCCCTCTCCTGGTGCCACTATGAAATGACAGACTGAAGTTCAAAGCACTTCAGACCAATCAGGTTTGTTTTCTTTGCTACCTCAAAATCAGCATTATGTGTCTTCATAAACTGATAATTACAAATATTCAGAAAGGTTTATATGACATGAAGACCCTCTAACAGCATGAGAAAGCTTTAATAATTTCTCCCGTTAGTCCTCATTTTATTAACAGAGCTGTTACTGACATATAAAGATCATGAGACACAAAACAACATCCAACCATGCAAATAATAAGGAACAGTAAATTAACAGTAAAAACTGAATAATTGATTTAGCACAAGTTTAATAATAATAGTTATCTTGAATCCTGTTGAGTCGTGAGGAGAGTCTATAAGTCTTTGGTCCAAGTTTGTAGTTGCTGAAGAGTGTATTTTTAACAGTTTCCATATGCTTCCAGTGATTGTGCTAAGCTAAGCTAACCACATGCTGGACCCACATCAGGAGTCTTTCTGCAGAGCATTCATGCATGTGGTTAGCATGCAGCCTCCTGCTGTGCAGCAGTTGTCGGCTGCATCATTTCCTCTGCTGCCTCTTCCTTTGCGTCGCTGACGACCTGTTTTCCGCTGCAGGGGAATATCTTCCTGATTGTCTGTCTGAACGGGGCGTAGAGGTAGAAGAAGAGTAGCGGGTCGAAACACAGATGGAGCACGCTCAGCAGCAGCGTTGACTCCTTCCCCAGAAACAGCTGCTTCTTAGTTTCACAGTCTGTGATGACTTTGGTCTGGGCCAGCGTGTACGGCGTCCGGACGACGTGGTAGGGAACGAAGCTGAGTATGTAGGCCAACGCCACGGCCGTCACGCTCACCGCCACCCGCCTGGCGTCCACCCAGAGTTTAGGGTCGCTGCGGCTGCGCAGGAGCTTTTTGAGAGCCAGGCTGCTGGAGATGAGCACGGCGGCGGAGGCATTGAGGAACAATGCCGTGCAGAGGAAGACGGTGAGGGCGTGCCAGTGGAGGCTGATGTCCTCCTTCAGCGAAGAACAGCTGAGGTAGGGTCGCTCCTGCAGGGACCAGCAGAAAGGGTCATGTGAGAACTGACAGCAGAGACTGAGCGGAGGTTTGTGGCACAACTTCCTACTTCTAAGGTGCTCAGAGGGGAGGGAGAGGTTAAAGCTGCAGCCACACTTGTAGTACAAAGAACAATTGTCAAGAACTGAGTCATCATAAAAGATATTAGGAGGCAATGACTTTAACAGGAGAGGTACTGAATATAAAATGTAAAACAACCAATCATATACATCCACATGCATATCTGTATTATACTGATTTATGGTTTTTAACCAAAGGTGAGGGGAAACTTTTGACATTGCAGAATTATCACCAGAATCTGGTGACTGAAACAGAAGCGTTAAAATTGAAGATGAATACTCATTTGGTCTCATTCTGAGCTGCTTTATGATAGCATTACATGAAGTAAGTGAAGGAAATGCACTATTGTAACCCTAAATTATTTTGGAGAAATTAGGAGTACACAAATGTGTCGTCCATATTTCCAGTGGACATGTGAACAGTAACAGAGGCTTTATTTTCAGCGGTCTTACAGTACCTTGACCTGCTTTATGGGCAGAGCCATGTTGGGCACCATGATGAGCAGCAGCAGCAGCCAGACGACCAGCGACAGCAGCCGGGCGAAGCCAACCTCCTGCAGCCGCAGAGAGCGCACAGTGTGGCATTCCTGCAAGAAGAGACTCAAATACTTGGTGACTGGTTCAGATTTTACAGTCCTGACTCGCTGCTGCACTATTTCTGATCTCTGAAAATGCTTCATGGTCGATTCAATCTTTCCAACTTCCCTGTAATAAACACCGACACATAAGAGATACCAAACAGTATATAATGCCTGTTAACCAGAACAGCTCTTTTGAACATTAAGAATGCAGGAAGCGCTACCTGCAGGTAGCGGTCGGTGATGATGAAGGCGAGGAAGGCAATGGATGCATAGAGGCTGATGTAGATGGTGACGGCGCTGGCCTGGCAGTGAAAAACCATGAGGTCCCACGGC
The DNA here is from genome assembly GCA_015106735.1 of Paratilapia polleni. Lineage (NCBI taxonomy): Eukaryota > Metazoa > Chordata > Actinopteri > Cichliformes > Cichlidae > Paratilapia > Paratilapia polleni. Next base: position 616 of record VUQI01029427.1, on the reverse strand, counting down.
GCCGCCCCAAGGTCTTTCATGATCTTAAAGGGCAGCGCGAGCAGCAGCAGCAGGTCGGCCACCAGCAGGTTGACCAGGTAGATGCTGGTACTCTGCTGCTGAAGGGGCACAAGCAGAAACATCATTTCATGCTCATACTGTATGTTAACAGCATGAGCAGAGTGACACCAAGAATGCTGAAATAGTTTATTTAAAAGAAGCTGTTTGATGTTAATATGTAAATGTAGCTGCAATGAACACCAAAATCTGATCAGATCACCTACTCACTGTGTTTACCATGGACTGTATATAAAAGATGGACGCAGCAACTGTTCAGGTTGTGAAGTTTCATTTAGAATAATTGATTTAAGCATTTTGGCTGCTGCCATGTTGGTTTTTTGGAGCCTGAAGTTAAAACATTTGGATGAGAGGGTGAAGTGTTATCAACCACTGCTAGCTAGCTTGGTTAGCAAGTTATATTTATAGAGTGTGGGTGCATCACACAGACTGTATTATAAAAGATGGATGATGGTCAACGTGACATCACCCATTGGCTTCTGGACTGCACATTTAGCATTTTGGCCTCTGCAGTGTTGTTTTTTTTTGTTTGTTTGTTTGTTTGTTTGATTGATTTTTT
>VUQI01029426.1:10135-23029 GCA_015106735.1 Paratilapia polleni | reverse complement strand
TTAGTAGAAATTTTTTTTTTTTTTTTTTTTTTTTTTTTTTTGTGCCAATTTTAATTTCAGTCTTGTATTTCATATATAATATGTCTCAGACACAGGTGACCTTTCAGCCTTCAGTCTGTTGGTATCTGTGTGGATGATGCAAGAACAAATGGACATCACCAGATTCTTTCTAGAGAGATTCAGCTTTTACTGGTGACTAAAGATAAAATGAAGTTGCTCTCCACTGAACTGACTCTTAAACAGTAAATTAATAACTCTGCTCCTAAGTCAAAGCCTATATATAGGTTATGTGTGTATGTTGTTTTGAAGAGTTCTCTCAAGCTACTTCCCAGTCAAAGCAAAAAGACCCAAGCACACCAACCCTTGACACACATAGTCACATAGCCTCCACCCTCCCCTCCCCAAACAGGGGTCTTTGTGGAGTCAACAAGTCGCTCTGAGGTCTTAATTAGGCATAGGGACAACAAAAGGACTCAACAGACAATGCGTTGACATGGGACCATAAAACATGAACATCAAAGGCTGTCGGACTGCTTGTCTTTCTTCCTGCCCTCCATGCAGGGCCTGCCCTAGCTATAGGAGGAAATGCACACAAACAATACCAAACATAAAGAGCATGAGTCCCGATTTGACTAAAAAAAAGAAGTCTACCACCCACCCCCTTGCTGCTCTCCTTCCTCAGTGAGGAGAAGGATGTGTTTTTTTTTTCTCCTCGTTTCTGTGTGAACTGGAGGTTCAAGCATAATTGGGAAAGAAAACACATGTAGGAAACAAAAAACATGTGTGGTTTTGATCGTTGAACAACTGTACCCTCCTCCCTCCTTGCCCTCCTCCCGTTTCCTGCATTTGACACAAATGCACACACATGTTCAGTGGGTTAAGTGTGATAAAAGAATAACACGGAGAGTTTTGTGTCCAACACCAACCCACTCTGCACTCCATTAAACATTTGGCACACAGAAAATGTAAGAATGCAATTCCCACATTTCTCTGCTGATCAGAGGAGGCTTGCTCCTCCTGTATTTTTTAAGAGGTAAGTGGGAGATGCTGACCTCCTAAGAGAAGGATCTCTTATATCATTGTCCTGTGCTTTTTTATCCCTTGCTAATCTGTTACTCACCAAACATGTCCAATGATTCTCCAACAAAGCAAGTTCTCCCTCATCTTGCATCCTTTTCTTGCCGTGACAATTAATCTCCACCGTCAGCGCGGTGGTTAGCACTGCTGCCTCACAGCAAGAAGGTCCTGAGTTCAAATCCACCATCTGGCCACGGCCTTTCTATGTGAAGTTTGCATGTTCTCCCTGTGTTTGCGCGGGTTCTCTCCGGGTATTTCCTCCCACAGTCCAAAGACATGCAGTTAGTTAGTGAGGTTAGGTTAATAGGTAATTCTAAATTGGCTGTAGGCGTGAATGGTTGTCTGTGTTGGCCCTGCGACAGACTGGCGATCTGTCCAGGGTGTACCCCGCCTCTCACCCTATGGTAGCTGGGATAGGCTCCGTGACCCACCCAAGAAAATGGGTGGATGGAATTAATTTCCAAATGTCATCTTCAATTCTCTGCCACTGTATTCTACATATGATGTCCTGGTGGTAAGAAGGAGAAGAAATGACACTGTGTACATAAAGAAACCAGATTTCCTTTACATAGATTAACAGTTTCCTTATCTAGGAAACTGTTAAACAGTATCTAGCTACAATTTATTTAGTTGCAGCAGCTCTCAAGGACTGTTAAGCTAACGAGAACGGAGTGAGGGGCACAGCAGGTACAGCCAAGAGCCTTCCTGCCTCCACCAGCTGCCTACTGTACACAAATTACTGTACTAATTTCAGATTTCTTCGAGCCTTACAAGATCCAAAGAAGACAGCCAACCTTTACTTCTCTCTTGCTCATGGAGGACTGGATGCAACAACAGGACTCACTTCAGCAATGAAAGTAATCTCCCAACACGTAAAACAAGTCAAAACCCCCTACAGACTGAAAAACCTACAGAATTTTTAGACTTTTGTGGCATCTGATTTTCTTCTTAAAATTTGAGTATGATGTAAAATTCACTGTAAGTTAAACTTGACTGACAGGCTTCTAGTGTTACATTAAGCACACGCGTTCTTTCCCATCCAGAGCCCAGCGTCATTCCTTTTAAAAATCTTGTAATCCATTGCTTTGCCACCTAATTTTTTTTACCTTACCTAAGACAATAGTGATAAGCACGCAACCAGTGTGAAATAACATGGTGTCTTGGTTTGGTTTTCCTCCTCTCCTCCCCAGCTTTTACTTTACTTTACTGGCTGACACTGCCCTTTAAAATCTTCTCTTGAGCCAGCAAAGCTCAGATTTTACCCATGACAACTTCAATATTCTTTCCATTATCCTGCGCTGTATGATTCACTCTTCTGGAGACGCTGGTTGTGTGGTGTGTATTTTAATTCTAAGGATTAAATCCCAATTCCTAGCTCTTCTCAACAGACTTGCTATTCTTCAGGTTCACTGTAGAAGTCATAGGCAAGCTACAGTTGCTGCAGTTATGAACTAGCCCTGACCCTCTCTTGAAAAGTTGTGAAAGATTTAGCCCCATGGCTTCCCATTGAACCTTCTCTCTTAATAAGTTTTCTTTTTTTTTCATTTTCAAGTGGTCACTTTGGAGACCTCAGAGTTGTTAATGGCAACCTACCCTCATCCCCCACGACCCCAGCTCTGTCTTTGGCAGGGGACCGTCAAATATCCTGTGCTTCCATGGTGTGCAGCAATAACCTTGGAGTCGGACAGGAGAAAGCAGCCTTAGACATGCATGTGCTACACTACAGGCAGGGCCCCGCAAGACTGCTGGCTGATGTGTGTGCGTCTGCATCTGTGTCTGTGAGATAAGCTTCATAACTGGCGCTCTGGTCCATCAAAGAGATGCGCTCTTCTTCGGTTCTCCTCAGAAACAGACATCCTTTCATCATATCTTGGAAGGATAAGATGACTACATTCTTTGAGAAATGTTTGATCTAAGTGAGGGTTTAAAATGAGTAGGGATGATGCAACTCTAATCTTAAGAAATGCTGCCATGTGTTATCTAAAATGAAGCAGTCTTTGATGGCTTCTAAAAATGCCTAACGTGTCTAACCATAATGTAGTGTTTCAGGTAATTTTCGTAAATATTTCCATGAAATACAAAAAAAGGAATAGGACAGACACTGCCTTCCATTTACCTTGGAAGTTGGAGCTGGGAATGATGTCACACAGAGTTGACTGTGTTTGAGTACAACAAGCACAAACTAACCGTGACAGCCATTGTTAGTTCACAGAAATACATTGCAAATCATTTTACACATACTTACATTACCACAGACAGACACTGGACAGTTTTAACTGAAATCTAGAGCACTCAATTAATGGCAATGCACAGATTTAGAGGTCGGGGCAAGTGAGGTCTCTGCCTTTCCGTGTCTGAAATCCGACTTTCAAAATTTCCAACTTGGAATTCCAAAACTCTGACTTCCAAGTTCAACTGGAACCCACTATTAAACCCCTGTTCTGCCTCTGTCTGTTCTCCATGGACACCTAAACTTTGATTTATTACAAGCAGATTCCTTCTTTTCTGTTTTTGTTGTCAGACAATTAAATAAGCATGAAAGCTCAGTTATCCTTGATTAGTTTTTTTTTTTTTAGTTTTTTTTATAGCCGCAAAGTCATTTTCCACACTCGGAATCTCTGTTTGATTCACTTTCTGCTTTCCTCCATTTTTCTGACTTGGTTCATGTTTTTGTTTACGCTTCAAAATTTAGTTTCAGCCTTGCTGCAGTTAATTTCATCTTTAGTTTGAACTTGACTCAATCAGAGCTTGAACCTGAAAATCTCAACTACATGCCATAGAGTCAGATGCAACTACTTAAAGATGGCTTCTGAGACAATAGGTTCCCTCCTCCCCATGGGCCTGCTCCAGTTTTTTTCATGTCCTCTATTCCCAGATCAATAGACACTGATCAAGACATGCTGGAGACAATAGCAGCAACCAAGCCACATCAAAGACCAGTACCCATTAAGAGCTGATGACAAAGAGAGAACAGAAAGAGCAAGCGGTGTTTGATGTGTGTGGCCTCAGAGAAAGAGAGAGAGAGAGAGAGAGAAAAGAGGGAGAGACGCCAGGGATACTTTAGATTCTGCCATCACTGTCACCTCCTGCATTTCTATCACACACACACAATGAAATTACTGCTTTCATGTTTATATATATATACATATATATAGATATGCAGGAATATATAAAGCAATTAAAAAAATACAGTGATTTGTTCTTTCACATTGTTTTGCACAGAACTTTGACCAAATATCACTTTTTTTAATGTGCCTTAGAGTCTCCTGTCTTTAAGCATGTGAAAGAATCCCACCAAGGAAAATAGCTCCTCTTTAGAGGCAGTTGACATCCCAATGTACTCAGAAAAGCTCCACCCATGTTTAACGCTAATGATGCAGAATCTCACAACCTGTCATTATTTGAAGAGAACAGAGACGGTCGCGGCTCTTTCTCACCACACAGACAGAAGATTGGAGAGGCGCACACTTCTAACAAGTGTAATGACTACTGAACTTTTCTCGACACGGTTCTAAGTGTCAAATTATCAAAGCAATTTGGGTGAGGAGGTTTCCATTTAAAAAGCCAAGAAAGTTTTAACTAAAGCCATGGGAGAATTGCTTTTTATAGGCCACAAGTATATAGGCCACAAAAATTAAAGATTGTACTCTGGGAAATATAGACAAAAACGTGTATGCAGACATTTTAAGAATGCTCAATTCAGTGGGTTGAATGTGAAATTTAAACCTTGGTCAACTTAAGATATGTTTTTCCAGTTCCTGTCACCAATAAACTTAGCAGTGAGAAAGACTCTGGGAATGGCTACCTCAAAGATGAGACAAGGCTTATTCAGGGTCTCAGGGTTAATGTTCCAGGCCTGAGGTGTAGCCTAAAGAGAAGGATGTAGCGGTAACTATTCTTCAAAGTGAGCCTAATTAGAGAACTGGATCGTTTTGTAGTTAATGGTCCCCTATTTTCTGTCAGACCTTGTTCTGGTCTAAATAGCTGCCTTTCCATTATCTTCAGGAACTTGGTGCAAGCCACGAGGTTACGCAAACATTTACAGGAACAGCTTCCTACCACCCTGCTGGCCTTTATGCTTCATTTATGGTGAAGGATCCACCGGACTCATGACCTGATGTAAATTTTAGTGACAAGTGACAAGTGCTATGCTTGTAATTGAGGATCTGTGAGACCAAAACAACAACATCAGTGGATGAAACCGAGATGGTTTCTGCATTACCGCTTGATCCAATCAGTGTCATGCCCTACCCAGAAGTATCCTGGGATAGGTACTGTTTTCTTTCCCAAAAACAGCCCTGAAAGAGGTCCTACTAGTGCAGTAGGAACAGGAAGAAGTCCTGCAGTGGTACATGCATCATTAATGTGTGGATGCACGTACAGGGTACACGTTTCAGAGTGCATTTCCTCATGTATATAGATTACACAGTTGTCTTATTTATTATCGTGGCTACGTGCCTGTTTATTCACAAAAAAGTAATACTTGTGCACTGCATAGTGGCACATCAAACCCAGTTTGTACCACTATGATTTGTTATTTCTTTGTGGCTGAAAACTAATAGCAGGCCATAATAGCAGTGTATGACACATCAAACCATCTGCACCCACTGGTTTCCCCATAAGCTCACGCACTGTGGGTTTCTTTAAATAAATCATCACTGTTTAAAAGAAGCTAACATGGATACCTAGCTGGGATATACAACTGATCTATTTTCCTGTCAACACTTGTCATATCTCTAGAAATTCAGCAATATTAGCATTTAGCATACTGACATAATTCAGGTAATGTAGAGTAATGTATAAAAGCATATGGGTACCTGTTGGGAACATCATACTCCTTTTTATTTGCACAAGCACAGGTAGATTCCTGACTCTGATATGCATGAGAGCAGTCTATCCCTGCTGTTTGCATCTGTATATAAGCTTGGCTTGGCTGACTCCGTCCAAAATGAAAGGTGGGGAGTAGTAAGCCTCACAAGTGGCCCCCACACACATCTACATGTACCGGTATTTAGTGTAAATGAAAGCAAACAGCAAATATATAGGCATACTGTACTCAGTGACACACGGACGTCCAACACATTCACAGTCCCCCTTGTCTCGACCAACATTCTTGACATAGTGTGCATGTATGTATGGGTATCTATGTGCATATCCATACATACATGAAGACAGGAGGGTGATTGGGGTTTTTTTTAGTGGGGGAGGAGGGGGTGAGGTGGTGGAAGAGGATTTATAATTCATGGCCTAATAGGATTTGTTGCTATTTAGGAGGATTAAGGATGTTAGAGAAAGAATCTATTTATTGCTGCCAGTTGGGGGAGGGGGGTCCTCTTCCCTGGGTGGGGAGGTTTTTGGGGGGTGGGTAGTAGTGAGGTAAGGGGTGCATGCATGGACCCTTGATTTTTATTTTTTTATTTTTTTCCTTTATCCAATTGCTTTCTGGGATAACCCCAGGCACTAAGGCCCCTAAGCACCTAAACCCACCCCCTCCTCCCACTTTTAGTCCAACCTCATCCACCATCTTTGGATTAAATTGGCTGTTTCTCATTCATAGTGGTCTAGTAATCCAAGCACATGAGCCCAGTGGTTGGTCATGCCAATACATGGCCATTCATGTGTGGTTCTGTGTGAATGTGTCCAAGGACAGTTAACACTATCTCGCCCTTGAGGGAGCAAGGTCTTGAAGAGGTGACTGTCACAGGCCTGCCTTGCTTATCCAGACTATGGACCCAGCAGGAAGACAAAGAAGAAGAGAAAAAAACAGAGAGGGGGAGAGAAAAGGGAGAAAAGAGAAAGGAAGAGATGGAGGGTGAGCTGCAGACCTTCTTAGCCAAGGGCCTTCCATTGGTTTTAGATTATAAAACAGAGCTTGCTTTCAAAAGGGAATTATTCTTTCATTCATGTGTGGCTGGGGCTACAGTGGGGGGTGAATGACATTAAAGACTGCTGTTTAATTAGGCCTTTCTACAGTGGTTAGTCTTTTTGTTCCTGATTTCTACTATGGGAAGCCATCCAGGCCTCCCTAATGGTCAATGGCAATTATTTTAGATCTGTTTACCTATGAGAGAAAGAGAGACAGCAAAAGAAAGCTGTGGAGAGTAGGGATGTTCGTCGTGACTAATCAAGTAAGATTTATCGACTACTCTGAAAATTAAGAAAGCACTCAAAAAACCCAACATTAAAAATCAAATTGCATTTTAAATGCTGTTAATATGCGTGGCACTTTCCACCCTCATAACATTGTCACACAAACAATGATGTATTGGCTTGACAAGCCTGGCTAACTTGAACTGATACTACCCACGTCATTCTTTCCTGCTGGTTTAACATCCACATGCCTGTACTGAATAGAGTTATGAAATGCTCTGGTCGAGTAGTAAGCCCTGTTTATTCTGACACAGTCTATAAAAAAAACCATATTTTTATTTTCTAAATCAAAATACTGCCAAACCCTGATCTGTTCCACCTTCCACCTTACTGGTTTACAACATTCAGAAAAAGAGGCACTGCCCTTCTGCTTGGGGCATCAGCCCCCATAAAATTGTCTCTTCTTTTTCTGTAAGCAGTCATCTAAAAAAGATGTTACATCCTCTTTGTGTCACTCATGCACAAACTACATACAAACATGGAGAGGGACACAGAGATTCATTTGTATTATTTTACAAAAAGACAGAAAGAGAGTCCTGATCCTGACAGAGAGTACTTCGTCACTGCAATCCTGAAGCTTAGGGGGCCTCCTTCTTGAGCTCAGCAGAGGGCATATGTCTTCCCATATTCCACATTTACATCAGCCCCATAGTTTAAAGACTGAAAACAGAGGAAAACTGGAACTTTATCATCTTTGACTCGACAACAGCACTTTTGTTAGGTGAGGAAAGGAGGGGAGAGGATTTCAGAAGAGGAATAGGGTTGAGAAAATGCTGCAAGCTTCTTTCAAAACATCAGAGGAAAATAACATAAAAAAGGTTGGCTAATGAACAGACCCATCAGTATCCCTAGTCTAGCTCTGGTCTTCATTTAGTTGTGCAGTGATACAAAACAAGAGTCAAGCTAATAAAAACAGATAAGACACATGAACCTACTTGGTTAATAAAATACCTTATCCAAAGACTGGGAGTACTGAAAGAGAAGAAGAAAAAAATGGCATATTATCGGAAGGAATGATAGAGACAGAAAGAGCTGGAGCAGTGGAGGAAGTGGTAACAGTAGTCATAATGGACGGTATGGATTTATGGCAGCAGATGAGGCTAAGCACGTCTTGGCAGACTTGTTTTAATAGCTTCCGTTCTTGCTCCAACATCCAATTAGCACACTGTCTCTGTCTCCAGGTCCATCCCTGCCTGGACAGTAATTACACCAGCAGTCCAAACACACAAAGCAGACAGAGAGGCAGTCAGGCAGACAGACAGGAAAGCTGAGAAAGCCCGATTGAGGCTTTATCACTGGCACTGTTGCGTTTTTATGTCTTAGCCTCGACAAAATTTATATGTATTTTTTTCCTTTACCAAATTTGCTCCCTTAGTGATCTATTGCTTATAAAGTATAGATATTAAATCATCCATCCATCCATACATTCATCCATCCATCCATCTATTTATTATTGGTTTTCATTGTCCAGTGGTGGACTGAGTGGATTTCAGTTTTAAAGGGCTCCTCCAGAATTGCTAAGATACATAGAAGCAGTGTGTATTGAATTGTAATGGTAATGGTTTTCTCAAAGTAAAAAACAATAACAACAAAAACAAAAACCTAATCCCTCACTACGCATAAATTGTTTATGTTAAAAGCATGACAGGTATACACAAGATCTCTCATCCTTACTGAAAAGTCCATTAGCAGTGTACATGCTTTGGAGGCTTAAAGTTTTCGAGTTTCAAAATCAAACTGTGGAGTCACAAAATCCTGCTTGTTTGTGACAATGTTATGAGGTTTACAGTAAGCACACAGAAATTTCTCCTTTTCAGCAGATGAATGTGAGCCTTCTAGTGCCAACGTGTGCAATTGTGTGTGAATGTATGTATGAATGTATAGTGATGAGGGACTTTTTGGTCCATATATTAAGAGGAACTGGTCTCTGGTATGCAAAAAACACTCAATGCAGCTGTGAAAATACTCATATGACTTGTTATTTAAAATAAACATTCAGAGAAAGACTTCTATTTGACTGAATAGAAGACAGAATAGAAATTTTCTTTTATTATTTGTTCTTACAGCAGTCTTAATATGCCTAAATAAGCAGTCAGAGCCTTTTCTATTTTTTCTTATCTGAAAAGTTACATTAATCTAATTCAGTCAATAGCCATGGGTCAATTTTAAGGTTTGGCAGGGAAAGCAAAACACAGTGTGATGTCGGCTGATTTGTACAAATGATAATCCGTATCAGTTCTTATTTATGCGCATAGAGAACAAGGCAGCAAAACCGAGTAACAGTGTGTGTGTATGTAAAAGGTCCAAGTCAGAAACTCCTTCTTGCTCGGTGCTATAGTGGGATCAGATGACTGTACACTAAGAGTTCACGGGCCCAGGAGGAGGTGAAAGATGATCAGATGGCTCAGTGGGTGCAACAGGGTCTATGATTGGTCAAATTGACCTTCCTAATGTTCTCTGGTGAAATGAGATGTGAGAGGGGAGTGTGTCAGGGTGAATTATGGGCCTGTATCAGAGCTCTTAAGCTCCTCTAAAAACTGTATGCTTTTGGGTCAAATGCTTTACGTGAAGCAGCACTGTTTTGAGTGTTATTTAAAAGCTACTGGACAGCTGTTTTAACAACTTTTAAAAAACAATCTTACAGTAAAACCTCATCATATCCTTTCAGGATTTTGCCTTTGTGTGCAACTAAAACTACTGTGATATAAATGGCACCACTTGTAACTTGTATTTGCTGTCTACTTTACTTTTCCAAAAAGGCACGTGAAGCTTGAGTGTGTTTGAATGTTGTGGGAATACAGTTCCAGCACGGTTTGAAATCATTTTGAGTGATATTTGTGTGTTTTCCCACGTTATACAACAGTGAGCGGCCAGATCTGCTGATCCTCAGATTGAGCTCCAAAAGACATGAAATCTAATTTGAGCGGGAGAACAAACAACAGCCAGAACATTCAGGACAAAGCCGAAAACAGGAGCAGCTGCCAAGCCCAGAAACAAAACACAGTGAACTGAGAGTCCAGTTCATTAGCCAAGAAGAATAACTAAACTCCAAATCGAAATGCAGAAGAACTAATATGATATATATTGCAATTATACCTTAAAGTAACAACAATGTCAAACAATCCTGCAAGTTATTTTAAATCTGTGAATTGAGAAGCTTAGAGCCTAATGTTAGCACACAAATATGAAACAGATATAGAGAATCATGTAAATAATATAGTAATACAATGACATTAAAAAAAAAAAAAACACTGACCTAATAACACGATGCAGTCTGCAAGGATATGATGAAACATGACTTCCAACAACTCCATGCTAACAGACAAGAAAAACAGACATGCTGGCTCAGTGCCCACAGCATTAAATGACAGGCTGAAGTTCAGAGGCATTTATTTGTCATAATATTAAACTAACTTGAGATCAGCTGATATCTGTCAACATACCTCGCCTAACACGGGTGTGATACAACACTGAACGATGGTGCCCTTCACGTCTACATCAAACAGAAAAGAAAAAAAAAAACTCAGAGAAACATAGGGGACAGGGAAGGGAAAACAGAGAGAAAGAAATACCCAAATAAGAAAACGAAGAAAGAGAAGCACAAGAAGTGCGGGATTCATCCTGTTTTCAAAGAGCTCAGTTATGAGGCGCTGGGAACAGGGTGCAAAGCCATAATTGGATGCTTGTCCCCGGCCAATTTTTCAGGGCAAATTATCAACGCATGGGTTGGATTGCTGGAACCACATTGTGGAGGTGGGAACATTGGGAGCTTTGAAGAGCCAGCTTGATGTGTTAACAGAATCATTTATCACACTGGGATAATGTGATGGATCAAGCAAAGGCCTGGCATCTGCTGTTGCTTCCACATTAACCCTGCTGACTCAATGCAGAAGTAGGCAGCGCTGATAGAGGTGCTGGATCTGTGTGTGCGGTGTTTGCATGTGTGTGTGTGTTTACACTGAAATGTGTATATAAGCATGGCAAAGCTCCTCTTGGCAAAATGTACAGAGCCTTGTCTATCTCAGAGTGAGTGAGTAAAATGATGACTGGGCATGTTGCTTTTGGAAAGCTTAGGACCGCCTTGTTTGCCCTCCCATACTCCCCAAAACAAACTGTCACTCACAACTTGCCACTGACCTCCAAATTTAAAAACTCAAACAGGCAAAAGAAATATACTCTGGATAACAATAACTTCAGAAACATAATAATTTGAGGTTTTTTATTTGTTAACACAGAATGCTATGCTGGGTCACCACTTCAAAGTTAGAGACTGTGGAGAAAAGTGGAATAATTAAAAAGTTGTGTGCTCCCATTGTCATTACTGCAGCAAAGTAAGCATCTGAAGTTTATATTGCACAAGAACTATATGTGCACGCCCTCACCTAGACAATGGTGAGATGAAAGGAGTCCTGTCAGGAAACCAGGATTCTGAAATAAAAAGTCCTGTTTTCTTCGAGGCATGAACTTAACACCTGCTGGTTGAATCGTCAGCACAAAAATGACTTTATTGAAAAGATTCTGAATTTTAAAAATCTAACATTCAGAAATAGAGAGAAATAAAAATGCAGTGCAACTCAAAGAAGGACCAGGCCACTACCTAAGCTAAAGGCTAGTCCAGCTAGGTTGGTTATTCCACTCCTTTTACTGACATATTACTTTTTTCTGGCACATGCTTACTGACTGACTGACGAATTATTGAGCTTTCTTTGGCACAAAATCAATAACAGACAAAGATTCTTGTTGAGAGAAAAAGCAGAAGAGGTGCACATATAGTCAGAGTAAAAAAATAAAAAGTTCTAAATTCTAAGGTTTTAGGTATTAGGACATAAAAAATAATTAGCAGGTCTTAAAATTGGGTAAATGCAATCTCAGATGAACAACAACACATGACATATTACACCATCTCATTATTTATTTAACAAAAATTAAGCCAAAATTAAGCTGTCAATCTTCCCAGGAGTGGACGTCCCAGCAAATTTACCCCTCAAATCTGCATGCATTCCTAGAGGAACAACATAAATTATTTTTCAGGCTTTTCTAACATTTGTATAGCTAGCAAGTTAAGGGTTAAGGTTAGCACTTAAGGTAACAATAAAGCTTAGCAGAACAGTTTTGACTCTTTTTTTGCCTCTTGACAAAAAGAAAGAAATGCTCTAGGAACTGACAAAAAAGTTTAACCTTGTGCTGGATGCCACAAAAAAATGGAAAATTTGTGTCCAGTACATGAAAAATAGATTACATTTCATGACTATTTCACAAATTGCCATGAGACTGGGCTTTGTATACTATAGTTGGCCAGAGACCAGTCCAGGGAGGGAGGATATTTCATACATGAAATCCTCTCCATGCAGGAGGTGAGGTAACTTGGAGCTGTCAAGAGTTATGCTTGTCCAACTCTGCATGGTGCACATTGCTGTACTATGGGAAACACAACCTTACCTTCAAGACACACAGATAAGGATACATATAGTAATAGATATGTGACATATATGTGAAACAACAGAGAAAGAAAAGAGAGGTGGGAGGTGGTGCAAAAAAAAAGGGAAAGAGCAAAAGAAAGAGTGCAAGAGGGGCTTCACAAACAAAAGAAAAGTCAGTTACACACAGGGAGCTAGGAGGTCAGGGGAAAAGCACTGAAAAACAAAAATCAGCAGAAAGAGGAAGAGA
>VUQI01029408.1:58363-69102 GCA_015106735.1 Paratilapia polleni | reverse complement strand
AACAGCTTCAACTCTTCTGGGAAGGCTTTCCACAAGGTTTAGGAGTGCGTTTATGGGAATTTTTGACCATTCTTCCAGAAGCACATTTGTGAGGTCAGACATTGATGTTGGACGAGAAGGCCTGGCTTGCAGTCTCCACTCTAATTCATCCCAAAGGTGTTCTGTCGGGTTGAGGTCAGGACTCTGTGCAGGCCAATCAAGTTATTCCACACCAAACTCGCTCATCCATGTCTTTATGGACCTTGCTTTGTGCACTGGTGCGCAGTCACATTGGAACAGGAAGGGGCCATCCCCAAACTGTTCCCACAAAGCTGGGAACATGAAATTGTCCAAATTGTCTTGGTATGCTGAAGCATTAAGAGATCCTTTCACTGGAACTAAGGGGCCGAGCCCAACTCCTGAAAAACAACCCCACACCATAATCCCCCCCTCCACCAAACTTTACACTTGGCACAATGCAGTAAGACAAATACCGGTCTCCTGGCAACCGCCAAACTCAGACTCGTCCATCGTATTGCCAGACGGAGAAGCGTGATTCGTCACTCCAGAGAACACGTCTCCACTGCTCTAGAGTCCAGTGGCACCACTGCATCTGACGCTTTGCATTGCGCTTGGTGATGTAAGGCTTGGATGCAGATGCTCGGCCATGGAAACCCATTCCACGAAGCTCTCTACGCACTGTTCTTGAGCTAATCTGAAGTTTGGAGGTCTGTAGCTATTGATTCTGCAAAAAGTTGGCAACCTCTGTGCCTCCCTGCTCTGTGATTTTACGTGGGCTATCACTTTGTGGCCGAGTTGCTGCCGTTCCCAATCACTTCCACTTTGTTATAGTACCACTAACAGTTGACTGTGGAATATTTAGTAGCAAGGAAATTTCACGAGAGCGACCCATTCTTTCACAAATGTTTGTAGAAGCAGTCTCATGTCTAGGTGCTTGATTTTATACACTTGTGGTGTATAAGTGATTGGAACACCTGAATTCAATGATTTGGATGGGTGAGTGAATACTTTTGGCAATATAGTGTATATCAGATATTATGATGTCATCATGTTGCCAAGCAACCACCTACCAAAGTCTAAAATGACCCATTTCTAGCATTTATGCACCTATAGCACCTTATAAAAGCATTGCATCATTTTTATTTCAAATCTAATTTATATCCATAAAAGTTGAATTATGCATGATGAATTATGCCTAGCAACCACCTAGCAAATGAACTGTTTTTAACCTTTAACACCTTATGAAAGCATCCTATCATTTTTAATTTCACGACAGTAACATCTCATTTACATCCACAAAAGCTGAATAATACATAACTAGCAACTGCCTAGCAACGGACTAAAATGACCCATTTTTACGACATAGAAAACATCTACCGCCCGTATTTTTTACTTTTATCAATGTGATTAAGTATATCAGTTTGCCAAAAGCACAAACAGACGAAACAGTACCGTAGCATGGGCATGTATTATTGTAGTACCAATGATAAGAAATATGTAGCCTGTAACACAATTGTTTTGTGAATTAAAGAGATTTTATTTTGTGTAAGACATACCTCTTTTTCTGAATGAATATCATCTGTTTTTACTAAATTATTCATTTTTCGTGATATAATAAATAATGAACTGCACGTGTACTTGATCTTTTACATGTGTAATGGTTGTCTGCTGTAAAAGATATAAACAGGACAGATCTAACCATAACCATTTTTTTTTTCTAAGTTTCTGGTATTGCATAAAATCTTTTAATGCATATGCGTACATGTGGGCAGCATTCACCTTATGCCATTTCGCTGGTCAAACGCAGGGATCATGGACGCTGGGTGTTCAGACATAAGAGCCACTAACAGCTGGAGCACATCGTGAATATTCTCATCCTGCAAAGAAAAGAAAGATGAAACAGGTGAGATGGAGAAAGCCCAATGGGACAGACCGACAGAGGGTTAAGAGGACAAAGAGAGAGTTGTAGGGGTGGGCGCGGAGGGGTGGATTGCAGAATAGCAGGTGGTATTTCAGAGCAAGAATAGATATAATTGTTACAGAAGAGAACATTCTGTTCAGTCCATTGTTGCTCCATTTTTCATGCTGTCACAGCACTGAAGCTGACTCACACTCTTACTCGTTTAAGTGGACCATAACTTCAGCCCACAAATTATAATGCACATTTTGCCACCAGTTCCACTCAACCACTCTCATAGTCTCTCTGTTTCCCTCTTTTGCCCTCTCTCAGTGTCTATTTTAATACAGAATTTGGCATTTACCTCATGCATGGTCAGTAGATAGTTGAGAATGCTCTGTAGCTCGTCCTCCTTCACGCCCCGGTCCTGTGAAAAACAGACATTCACGAAAACATTTGTGATCTCCTGTTGTTTTTACTTCTTATTAACCTCAAATCGCTTCATTAATTCTGTTCCTGGCTGCATTTTTACCATGAAGCAGCAACAACCTCTTTACACACACACACACACACACACACACACAAATGCAGGAACAAATCAATACCAGAGCACACAAACACAAAAGCTACAGTGTTTTATTCACGCTGCGGATCTATAATGCAATTCTCCACACACACATTTTAGATTAAGCCAGCAGTCCCCGGGAGGAAAAACAACAGAGAACATAATAGAAAAAAAAAGTGATTTCTTGGAGCTTAAACTATGTGATGAAGATCATGGTAATCAGTTTCTCTAATTTTACCTTGAGTATGAGTTGTTTGAGGAAGAGGAGCATGAAGGCTCTGAGCGAGATGATCTCCTTTTGGGATGGTCGTGGTCCATCTAAACAAAGACACACAAACAAAAAATTAATTTCCTGTTAAAAATACATTTTTATACTCGATAATGATCGGCTAAATAAGCCTGCCGCTGAGCCCTAGTGTTTACTGATATTGGATTTTATTAGGCTTCCTGGAGAGCAGAGAAAAACATGTTAACACAAACACGCACACATACACTCACTCTGTGATAGAACTGTAAATCACTGTCATTAACTCTAGTGGCAATTTGGATATTTTATGATTGTTCTAATCTAACGTATTACAGCAAAGACACAGTAATTCACAAAAATGTGACTGATGGTCCAAATGATCCAAACCAAACAACCACTGTAATCCACTGCATCTACTTTATAGCTCTGGCACTCGATCAGTTGTTTGCTGTGGTGGTTTACACAAAGATAATCAAGCTAAAAACACAAAAGCATCTGACGCATAAGACCAGGCATTTCTCCTGTGGGTCTGAAATCGACTGCATCCTTGAAGCACTTAGCTCCATTTTGCCGTGACTCATTCATTCAACTGACACAGACCTCTATTAGCAAATGTATTCTTTAAAGGGACAGTTCACCCCAAAATCAAACATACAGGTGTTTCCTCTGGCATGCGGTGCTAGTTATCCATCTAGAATTGATGTAAAATGCCAAATTCTGGAGATATTGATTAACCAGGTGATATAATACAGCTAAATGATACCTGCTTTGTGGTGTTCAAAGAGCTAAAAAAACACTCAGCAGCAGTGTCTCTCTTTAAAATTGAGAAATAGTTATTCAAAATAAGCATTACTATGAGCAGCTTCTTGCAGGAACTACTCATAGCAATGTTTATTTTGGGATAAATACTTTATTTATCCCATATTTGGGAAATTCTTTTGTTACAGCAATGGAAATGAACAATAATAATGATAGTGATAATAATAATAATAAATAAAAATAATAATGATGATTCTTTGCCAGACAGGTATATTGTGTTATAGATGGTATGAAAGATGAAAGATTTCCTATATCCTTGTGGCAGCGGATCTGAATCTGTTAGAGAAGGTGCTCCGCTGCCTGTCCAGTATGTGGTGCAGAGGGTGGTCAGGATTATCCATGATGGATAACAGTTTGTTCAGTGACCTCCTCTCCACCACAGCTTCACAAGTGTCCAGCTTGCAGCCAATCACAGAGCAAGCCTACCTAATCAGTTTATCCAGTTTGTCACCAGCTCTGGTGCTATTGCCCCAGCAGACCACAACAAAGTTCACTGCGATCACCACACTGAGTGATAGAAAATCTCCATCATTTTGCTGCACACATTGAAGGATCTCAGCTTCCTGAAGAAACAGAGCCTTGCTCATCCCCTTATTGTATACAGCCTATTTTATTTCTACTGAACTACACCCATCAACCAAGGGAAGTGTGCAGCTAGCTAACATTATGCTGAGGGGGATGCAATTAACAAGCCTCTCATTACAGCTAGATGAACGCTTCCTTCTAGATCCTGACTGTTACAGGATTTTTCAGACTGATACAGATACTGATGTTTGATGATTTAAAAAGCCGATATATCGGACAGTATTTTATTTTATTTTTTCTTTCAGACACACAAAACGGGGGCAGCACTTTTGCCGCACAGCAAGAAGCTCCTGGGTTCGACTCCAGCCTGGAGCCTTTCTGTGCGGAGTTTGTGTGTTCTCTGCGTGGGTACTCGGGTTTCCTCCCACAGTCCAAAGACATGCATGGGGTTAGGTTAATTGGTGTACTAAATTGGCCGTAGGTGTGAATGTGAGCACAAATGCTTGTCTGTCTCTCTGTGTTGGCCCTCCGACAGACTGGCGGCCTGTCCAGGGTGTACCCCACCTCTTGTCCTATGACAAAACATTTTGTGTGTACATTCTAGTTCAATTAAGGTGCAGGAGAAAGCAGACGCTTTCTACAGCCGATATCACTAGAACTGGGCAACTTACACCAAAACAATCTAGATGGCTAAACAGCACTAAAGGCCACAGGGAAAACATATATGTTTAGGGTATGTATCCCTGTGGCATGTTTTGGCTTTGTGAAGTGCAGGAGAACAGACTGAAACACGTACACACTCATATGATTGAAGGGCAGCAGAGCATGACAACAAAATGGAGGGACAGGCTTCATATCGGGGGGGGGGGACTCTCCCTTTAAGAGCCACACAGAGTCGTGACATTTTTCCAGCACTAGTGTTTGTTCATTCTGATGTTTAGCTGCATCACGTTTTTACACAGGCTTCAAAACTCTATCACTTTTAAAATGATTAAGATGAAAACTGACAACTCAGATGTTGGCATTGAATTTTCATTGATGTAACTGCATTTCATTCATTTTTTTAAGCGTTTAATGTGTACGTCAGATACAGTTGACGCTTACGGCCGTGATGAATCGGCTCAAAACAGCTGCCAAACAACTAGCTAATGGAATGTGGTGCCAAATAGTCTAAAAGATGCATTGATTTAGATCAAAGCAACAATGACATAAGACCCACCCTTCAAAAACAAGGGCATTTATCCTTTAATGGTCCCACTGCAGCCACATAAAGTTGACTTCTTCCTTCCCTACTTTCTTACTTATTCTCTATCTTCCTCAACTACTCTTCGACTGATGTCATTAACAAACAAACACTCACAATGCAACCCAATAAACCTCATACGCTATGTGTCCTCGTCGCTCCCAACAGAGAGTTGTTCACTTTATTAGAACCAATAAACATTTATGATGTCCAGTTCGTGTGCATTTGCCACTTCACACTTCGCTGTGTCAGGGTGTTTAAAACTGTCCTTTTTTTTTTAATATATGCCTCAAAGGGAGAGTAATGCAATTGCAAACAGTGTTTATTGTAAACTGAATAAAATGCACCACATCCTCTGAGAAGTGAGATTTGACCCATTGCTGTTTAGCCAGTGGAAGTATTGGAGAAACATAAAAGGCCGAAGGGTGTCAAAGGAAGAAGATATGAAGCCTGTCCCTCCATTTCTTTGTCATGCTCTGCTGCCCTTCAATCATATGAGTGTGTACGTGTTTCAGTCTGTTCTCCTGCACTTCACAAAGCCAAAACATGACACTGAAGCAATCCACTGCGATCCATCATCCTTATCTGTCAAGCTGGTGAATGTAGCCTGAATGGTGACACTGACCATCCATCATGTTTACCCAGCCGCTCTGTATTAAACGACCAGGTGAAAGTGTGCAAGTGCAGCCTCCTTTTTAAGGCTCTTTTGTTAATAGAGGACTTGTATAAAACTTATATTCATTGAAACTGCTTTTCTTGGCCAGGTTTAATTATTGTCTCTTACACTTTGAAATTAATTTTCTTCCTTGCATGCTCCTAATCTGACTCCACAGTTTTATCTAGTCTAATTTATGATAATAAATGAATAGCTTTTATTCTATCCAGATAATGGCAATCTTTCAGGAGATAAAGAGGTTTAAAAAGGTGTGAGTTTGTTCTGACTTTGGGCCCTTCGCAACAACTACACATTCACATTGATTTAATCTAAAAATAAAATGAACTTCTTCAAGATTTGCCTACTGTACAACAATTAACATAAAATACATAAAACAAAACCATCACTGGTGTTGGCCAAATGAGGCTTTATACAAAAAACTGAGGCATATAAATATTTCATCACAACTTATTCTCTCACTGGCCACTTTATTAAGTATACCTGTTCAACTGCTAGTTCACGCAAATATCTAATCAGTCAATGACGTGGCAGCAACCCAATGCATTTAGGCATGTAGACATGGTCAAGTCTCTACTGTCACCTAAGAACAAGAAAACTGAGGCTACAATTTGCACGGGCTCACCAAAATTGTACAACAGAAGATTGGAAAAATGTTGCCTGGTCTGATGAATCTCTGTTTCTGCTGCGACATTTGTATGGTAAGGTCAGAATTTGGCGTAGACAAAGATGAAAGCATGTATCAACGGTTCAGGCTGGTGGTGGTGGTTTAAATGGTATGGAGGATATTTTCTTGGCACACTTTGGGCCCCTTAGTACCAGCTGAGCATCGTTTAAACGCCACAGCCTACCTGAGTATTGCTGCTGACCATGTCAATCCCTCTGTGACCACAGTGTACCCATCTTCTGATGGCTGCTTCCAGCAGGATTACACGCCATGTCACAAAGCTCAAATCATCACAAACTGGTCTTGAACATGACAGTGAGTTCACTGTACTCAAATGGTCTCCATAGTCACCAGATCTCAATCCATCAGAGCACCTTTGGGATGTTTCTGAATGCGAGATTTGCATCATGAATGTGCCGCTGACAAATCTGCAGCAACTGTGTGATGCTATCATGACAATATGGACCAAAATCTCTGAGGAATGTTTCCAGCCCCTTATGAATCAATGCCATGAAGAATTAAATCAGTTCTGAAGGCAAAAGAGGGTCCAACCCAGTACTAGCAAGGTGTAACTAATGAAGTGTCCGGTGAGTGTATGTCA
Source organism: Paratilapia polleni (assembly GCA_015106735.1). Classification (NCBI taxonomy): domain Eukaryota; kingdom Metazoa; phylum Chordata; class Actinopteri; order Cichliformes; family Cichlidae; genus Paratilapia; species Paratilapia polleni. The sequence continues at coordinate 61,865 of VUQI01029408.1, read as the reverse complement.
TTATTAATTCTTTTAGGCCCCCCTTTTTTTTACTCAGTAGAGGACATCTGATTATTGTTAACACTGTATTATATTTTCGCTGCACAGCTCAAAAGCAATTTAAGTGCAAAAGGCTCAAGAGGTTTTATTAGGCAGAGTACACTCTCTCTTCTTGGTCCTGAAAGCAACTTTCAATCACTACCTAATGTAGTTATTTGTAAAATATGTGGCAAAAGGAATGTGGTATTTCAAGCCAGATTCAAAGCTGGTGCAAGGTAAAAAGAAAATACTAATAATACAAAACGATCCCTGCAACTGGGATTCAACCTCATTCCTTCAGATAGTTGAATACATTTTTATCCACAAAGCTCATGGTATGATCAACATATCTGTCAATTACTATGCAAATTAGTGCATATCGCATTCATACAGTATAGCCAAGTGCATACATTTGCAGGCTTTCAAACCACAACTAGCAGCTATTAGCTTTGAACTGCAGTAAGAATGTGTCTGAGGCTAATTGCTACTGTACTGCTATCGGTGGTTCTTTATGGGGCTAAATCCCAGCAGTTAAACAGCAATATCGCCAAACAGAAAAAAAGCCAGACAGCCACTTGATTAGAAATTCCAAAAGCTCCCTTGGATCTGCCAATCACATGTGCCTGTTACCATGGAGACATGGGATGCGTACTCATAGTCAGCGGAGGGTCCCGGGCAAAAGGTTGATTAAAGTGAAAGGCCTCCTCTGACCTTCTGCTGCTATAGTGTGGCAGCTGTGGCTGTGCTAGCACTGTTCTCTGCTCTATTACAAAGGCAGGGTAAATTGAATATCTGATTTGGCCCTGTGTGAGTTTGAAATAGATATGTTTTATAGTAGATTTTTTCTTTTAAGAAAATGGTCAAATCTTTTAGATGTGTTTCCAAACACACTGCATTCACAGGAAGCACAAGGTGTGCTTACATTTCAGTAAGTATAAAAGATTTCTTTACACAGGCTTCACAGGCATCACTGTTATTTTGTCAAGAAAAAAAAAAGCAGTTGTTAAAAACAAGAACACGCAGTGTCTGTTTCTAAAATGGTCTTATTCAATCTAAATACAAAGAAACAAGTGAACCATGGAGCTGCTCAGCCATCCCCATAAACACCAGTGGTTGTTAAGGGAAAACCCATAATCCATGTGTGTGTCTGGCTACATGTACTGTTCATACTGTGGGGGCATAAATCTCTTTCACACCGTGGAGACCTGCCTCCTTTTTGGGGACCAAAAGAAGGTCCCCATAACGTGGATCTCTTACTAAAATGTACATTTTAGTACAAAGATTCAATGTTATTTTTAGAGTAAGTCTTTATAGTTAGGGTTAGTCTTAGGTAGGGTAAATAAGACACTCACTTATTTTCAGTTAGGAAACTGAAAATAAATCAGTTTCAAGAAAATTACATCTGTAGTCATGGAAACACAACCGTTTAATCTGTAGCAGAAATTACCACTCTCTTTACTGTTGGAATTTCCATTTAAAATGGTAATCAAACAGCCATATACAGTACATTTTATGCAGCTTGGCATAATTTTAGCTATTTGAGATGACTAATGGTTAAGGTGTCACTGCAAATTTGTATGGTCATTTAAAGCTATATTCAGGTATTCAGGTGACCTTCAGTTTTCAACTCTCAGCTAAAACTCAGTTGCACAATTTATAAACCTCTTTAGCTGCAATTTTAAAAAAAAGCCCATCTTTTAACAAAATAGCTGCAAAACACCATCACAATCTTGCTTGCTTCCTATAAAGTGCACCACAAAATTAAAGCACAATAAAAAAAAAAAAAAAATGAATTACTGTAAAAACACCTCATAACTGTGAAAGAAAACATTGCATAAATCACAACCCGATAAGAGCAGTTTACATGTTCAACTGATGTGATTCAAAAGGGTGACTGTCAGGTTTTAAAGAAAGAGTATCTTACTGTATACTATAACAAACCTCTTCTGTCTTAGCTCTAAATTATTTACTCTCCATTTTCATGACAAGCATGAAATTTATTTGTTAAGCGAGACAACAACACCACAGGGAAGGAGACACTCTGGTTTAACAGCAATTGAGGAAAGAAAGAAATCGCTAACAGCCGTGTAAAGGTAACAATTATTGTATAAATTTAGAAATAATGGAGATTTAGAGCAAACACATTACAAAACTCACATGTTCTATTTATTAACAACTGGAAACCTTTTTGTGGTCATGTATTAATGGTAGAAAGTTAAGTCTGTAAATTGAACTAAGGCAATACACCAGCTAAATGGCACATTGGTTTGATTGTAACTGTATTAGTTGTGTGATGTGACAGTTCTATCTTTATATACAACAATCACAGAGAATGGATGGATGGATGGATGGACTGGCAACCTGACAGACTGATTAAAAAAAAAAAAAAAAAGCTGTGGCTCAGTCCACATAATGAAGTGTCCTTGGACCAGATACTGTACCCTAAATTTGCCCACAATTTATCATTGGTCTGCGAGTGTGTGTGTGATAGACAGTGCACTGAAACACTGTGTGAGTATGTGTGTGTGTGGCCAAAAAGACTGTCATTGCTTATTATTTGCTCTCTTGTCTTTCTTTTTGCAGTGAGCATGCCTTTGTGTTCAAATTGTGTACATTGTGAACATACCAAGACCTTTGGGGGTGATTCCACTACACTCCAGGGGGTTGATTGCCCAGTAGTAGTACTTCAGAGTGTGCATTAGCTGCAGGACGGTGCCGATGCGGCGAATGGTGGTGTAGATGGTAGCGGTGCCAATGAACTCTGATGACAAGTATGTGTACAGGGATAGCTGGACCTGGGTATACACAGAATACATTCAAACAATACATATACAGCATATACATCCATCCATATGTGCTTAAGCTGACAGACAAATACAAATTGTTTGGGGAAAGAAATAAATCGTCAGTTTGTGTTTGTGACATTCGTAAAAAAGGCAGTTTAACTGTGAAAGGACAGCCACAGCAGAAACATCTCTCCAGGAAAAGCACCAATGTTTTCTGCTTTGTGTTATTTTGATGTTTCTGTGCCTGAAGCTGTCAAGCCTCATCTGAGGACCTACTTACCAGCGCTGACATTTAAGGAGGGCACTCTCCAATTGCTCATTTGCTCCTTTCCTTCTTTCCTTTTTTGTCCCCGTTTTCCCCTCTATTGATATTCCACTAACCAATCCTCTCCATCGTACTTTCATAGATTGGAGTCTGCTGTATGCTCACAAATCTCTGAGCTCATTACAGTGACCATGACGCTAAGGACCGGCCTTAACGAGTTAGCTCTGTTTAAACGGATGAAATTAGCTGCCTGACCATACCACATCACAGCTCATCTAGAATGGAGAGTGCACTCAGATGACTTAAATGGCCTTCATTACATTACATTTCACACATTAAGCTGTTTATCTGGCGCAATTTACAACCAGTTCAGCAGAACATAAGTATGAAAATCCTTGATCGTACCACAGCACTCTGGGCTCCAGTGCTGCAA
>VUQI01029408.1:7106-25043 GCA_015106735.1 Paratilapia polleni | reverse complement strand
GGACGGGGGGGTGGGTGTCTTTCATCTTCACAGCTTTTTCTCTATAAACCTCCAACTGTTTACAAGGACTGATGCCTATTTGCACACACACACACACACACACGCACACAACACACACACATATCAGAATACTGCAAGAATTACATAAATTCACACTAGGGGGGTGGATATAAGGGTGGTTTAAGCCAGTAAAAACCAGTGAGGTCATCCTGTGACCAACATAGCTATTGTAAGATCACAAAAGTAAAAACAATAAAAAAATAATAAAATAAAAGAAAATCAAAGACACACACCTCAGACGTGTTCTGCATCTCAGACACATGTGGGATGTGTCTGAGATGCAGAACAATAAAAGAGTGGCAGTAAAGCCTGTACAAAGAAATGAAGGTGACTGTATTTAGCAAAACCTGATAAGAAGCAGACAGCATGAAAATCTGCCATAACTATGTGAACTGATATTGTACCCTACATGGACAGTATGTGTAGATGATCCATTCCACTTCAGCTGTGATTGAAATAACAACTACTGAAAGGACTGCCAACACACAGCCATTAATGGACCTCAGAGGATGAAGCCTACTGACACTGGTGATTCCCCGACTTCTCCTCTATCCCAGGTTGACAGGTGCACTTTTGGTTTGGAATTTAAAGCTTGAAAAGCTTCAAGATAGAGAAACATGAATGTCTGTACTAAGTCAAGCTAAGAATGAACCATAAAAACTTTGTTCATCTATAACTGATTTTAAGGGCCAAGTTTTTTTTCCTGAACAGTTTATTTTATGGAAAATTACTCCACAAACACATGAAAATGCAGCTTTATATGAAGCTTCCTGGTTTCCTTTTCCAGTCCATTTGTAGTCAGAATTCTAATCATGTACGAACAGGCTTTGGTTGCATGCAGGTAAACAGTACTGGTGTGTGTTAGCATGCTACCCTGCTACACGAAGATGGTGGCAAAAAAAGGGGAAAAAAAAAAAAAAAAAAACATCTGGCAAACATCAGTATGGTAATATTGCCAGTAGGCCCAGAGCCTGTCTCATTTTGTAAAGACCTAGACATTGTATGTTGAAAAAACAAACAAACACAATAAAAATTAAAAACAAAAAAAAAATCGACAGTATCTTTTTAGGTGCTGACACAAAATTACATGTCTTCAACCAGCTGCTCTCACAGATTACACCGAAACTAATGTGCCTATGTAGCACCTGCTTTCATCTTCCACAAATACAATGCTTGTGGGTTTGCTACCATAAGAAGACCAAAAAAAAAAAAAACATCCAGAGAGGTTTAAACATCCCATAGAACAAGCCACACAAAATGCACAATGCATTTTTTATACACACATTGCATTTTCCTAGCAGGAGAGTGCAGATGGCAGTTCGTTACAAGCTGATACATCAGCCCCATACAGCAGCTCCACGCAGCAACATCAACACTGTTTTCATCTCTCTCACACATAAGCCATCCAATCACAGGACCGACACAGAGAAAACAACCTGGGCTAAAGCTTTGATTAAGACTGCTTATCCGTCATACTCTTGGGTCAGTTTTCTTGCTGACAGCTTGCTCGTTTGTCACTTATCATGTGGGTTCACTTAATAAATGTGGGCTTTGGTTTGAAAAGAACTAGGAGCGCTCACAGTGCAAAGCAAATATAAATGCTTTTATAGAAGGCATGAATATTTGTGTTTTACATTAATGCATACAATAACTTTGAGCCAAAATGTACTGAATTTAAAATTAGCAGTCCTTGTACCATTTCAGGGCTTAATTTGGGTAAAGTCCTGTATGCATAAATATTTAGGCCCATGGGCAAAGAAGGTTTGTTTCCCATCAGTTAGTGTAATCCTTTCAAGGGTGCTGTGTGGATAAGGTGACAAATTCCAGTCAAGTATCTGCTACCTCCAATTTAGCAAATAAGTAAAAGCTCCACATTTGCATTAGATAATAATTTAAAAAACAAAAAACATTTTGGTTCTCGGTGAGAAGAGCTGTACCCTGGGCACATTTTCCACAAAAATAAGCATGAATGTGCGTCTGCACATACATCAAAGAGAAGCAAAGCTATTGAGCGTTCCCATGTACCAGCTTGTCTGTTTCTATTAGCACTGCCAGCAACCAAAGAGGGAGAGCTGGATAAAAGCGGTGTGAGAAAAGGCAAGATAAGACAGTAATACCTGCTGAGATATGTTTTTATGACAGCCACTAGAAAGTCTCCAGTTCACTGCAGACCAGTTCAGTGTGCCTTTTCCCGCCTCCAACACCTGACTCAAACCTTGTCAAGTGCAAGCTTAAAACATACTGTATACACATACAGACAAGTGAGCACAAACACTTGGACAGAGTTGACAAAGTCAGCCAAAACACACACATACTCAGCATTCAAAGGGCAAAAGCCTTTTAAACAATTCATTGCGAAATGTCTTGTAGGTCTTAGTCATTCGCTCACTCAGTTCATCACTAACACACAACAGCAGAAGCGATTCACATGAATGACAGTATGAGTGAACACAAAAAAAAAAGACAAGAAAAAGAGAAGCGATAACAGGAAGAGAACTGCAGGGATGCAGAGAATCTTCCCAAAATAATCCAATAATAACGAGGCACCATTTCATTAGCATTTGAGTAGCTTGTAAAAACTGATTTTTCAGAAGTCTGTTTACTGGAGTGGAAGAAAAAAAAGGAGCTTTAAAAAGAAAAGGAGATCAAGAGTGGAAAGGGAGACTGAAATAAAGTGAGGTCAGATGTCATAAACAAGGCAGAAAGGAAATGTGCAGTAACAGTAACAGTGTGAATGTTTGCTTAGAAAAGCAGGGAGAAAAGACAGATAAATAGAGAAGACAGACAAATACAGCAGACTCTTTTCAGCACAATGGACAGCTCCTGCTCTCTCTGCTGACAGATACACTGACTAAGAGAAGCTCCACTGGAAATCCTTCATTTGGGCTGAAAAATTCATTGACAAACAGCTGAAGTTGCAACTGCACTAATTGCTGTATTAATACCATCAGGATATTTTCAAGGGGTAAAAGTCTGTGGCAGCAAAATACGACTAAAGACGTGAGAGCCCCACTCTTTGTAGGTGCCGCAGCAAAGCGGAGCCATACAGTGCCTGGCTGATATTATATTCAGAAAAAAATCCAGGTCAGAAAGATGTGCATGTGCACACACACACACACACACACACACACACTGCAGGAACTGGAGGATTGCTGCCAAGTGATCACAAAGCTGACTTCATCCAACTGCAGTTTAAAATGTCTGCCACCTGATTGGCTAAAGAGGCTTAGTAACGGATCTAGCAATAAGCTTCGTCACATGCTATTGGGTAACAAACAAAAAACATTTTTTTTCCTTTTTGTCTTACAGAACGCCACATTATACCATGTCACAAACATGTTATTAAAAGTACTGTTTAGATTCACGAAGCTGTGACAATTAAATGGAAATAGCTGAAAATACAGTAGTTTAAAGTTGCTCAGACTTTTGATTAAAAAGTTTCATAGTTTATCAGTGGGATCTCCAAAAAAAATGCTTTTTTAACTTTACATAATAAATTTGAAGATTTGGAAGGCTGAGTGCCAATGAAAGTTTTATATTTTTTTCTAATAAAAGCCATTTACATGGTGCTATTTTTTTAGCCATGGAAAAAAAGGGAGTTGGATATTAAAAATTAAAATCCATGTGCATCCCCTGCATAAAACAATTTATCATATAAATCTGAAACTATGTGCTTGAGACTGACAGTGCTGAACTGCGTAGAACCATGCCTCTCAGCTAAAATAATAAGCCACTTCACTTTCTCATGAATAAATTTACATCTTTCTTTATACAACACAATTCAGTCGATAGCCTTTTCAGTTGTTTGTTGTTGTTGTTCAGTTGATCCCTTTCATCTAGTGTTAGCTGGGTCCTAGACCCAGGAATAAATAAGCAGGATGCCAAAAGAAAAAAAAAAAGATATACAGTACCGTGCAAAAGTTTTGAGCCACCTCTTATTTCTTTATATTTTGCAAGGAAAAGGGGAAATAGGTGCAGCCATACATGGAAACACAGTATATAAGACAAGAACAGAGTTTGTACAGTTCTGACAAAGTTACTTAAAAGTCAATATTTGGTATGACCATTTTTATTTTTCAACACCGCCTGAACTCTCTTAGGCAAAAGTTCTTGTAATTTCTTTAAGTAGTCTTCAGGAATAGTTCTCCAGGCTTCTTGAAGGACATTCAAAGCTCTTCTTTGGATGTTGGCTGCCTTTTGTTATGTTCTCTGTTGAGATGATCCCACACTACTTCAATAATGCCGAGGTCCGGGCTCTGGGGAGGCCAATCCATGACTGACAGTTTCAAATTCTAGGTGTTTACTAAAATATTACGTGCCTTCTGTCATTCTGAGTTGTTATGTGTTATATGTTCCATTATGTTTATATTTCAGTTGCTTTGGTTGTGTTTTATTTACCTTTGTGATAAAATCCCAAAAGCTGTGCAACCATGAGTGAAATGATTTGCTGGGATGATGACTATTGCCACTTAATACCATATTAATAGAAAATATTATATCAAGTATTTTAAATGAACTGTCATCAAAAGGTACAGGTAGAATGCAATCCAAATATTTAAACTGACTTTTAAGTTAATCAAGTTAATGATGGCAATTAAGGCAATCAGTTGCCTTAATTATTCTGAGTTATATGACCTTTTTTGGTAAAAGAAATACCTTTTCACAGGATGGCAATGTTGTTAGCGTTATCATTTCTGGAAAGTACAATGCAAAAAAAAAAAAATATATATATATATATATATATATATATATATTCCAGAGTCACCACTTGCTTTGCTTCTCTTTGTTAATTCAACACATGAAACAACAAGTGAGCACAGATATATATTTTTCTTAGACTCAACTAAACATATCTGGAGAACATCCAAGAGCTACAGTAAGGAAGCACTGTCTGGGCCTTACCGGAACACAAACTGTTAAGATTTATGTGTTGAGGTCTTAAGATTTCATGTAAAAAAAAAAAAGGTCCTGAAGTGAGGAGAGTGAGAGAAAGTATCTATAGTAGATAGGCTCAAAGAGAGAAAAAGAAGAAAGGCAAGGGAGAGAAGTGACAGGTTCTCACTCATCAAACAAATGAGACATGCTTCTGAAGCAGGATGAAGGCATTAGTTGAATGGTGATGTGTTGAAGGTGGACGTTAAGGACTTGTCTTTCAGAATATTTGCCCTCTTCTACTTGGAAACAGCAGATTCTGTCTAGGAATGGATGTAACTCAATTACTCTTTCCAGTTTTTCCTCAAGACAGGAAGTAACAAGGGCATGCTTGTGTGTTATGTCACGGGAGCCTCAGAAGGAAGCACTCGAGGCTTGTGTTCTGTACTTTAACAAGGCCTTTCGCACTTTGTCTCCTGATTTGACTCAAAATGTGATAATTTCAAAGCTGAGAGGAAGTGAAGTGCTACAGGGCATCCAGCGTGTTGCTTACACATCACTGGGTGAAAGTCACTATGTTCTTTCTCTGCCTCCACAAGGAATGATTGATCAGAGCAACTTGTTTGTAGTGTGCAAGTAGTCTGATGTATTGTATCTGCAAGTGTGCGTTAAAATACTTTTTTTTCTTCTTTGCTCCATATTCAGTTATGTGATGATAACCTTTTTACCGAATGCATTTGAGTGTGTCTCTGAGATGAAGCAGCTGTATACTAGCTGATGTTAAGTTCAAAGGTCACTAGATAAGCCCAACAGACCTGCCTCACACCAAGCTGGTGGCAATTCAGGATTGCTAATCTGTTTGTTTGGTTTGGTTGTGTGCATGTACTACATCAGATAGGATGTGTGCATGCATGTGTGTCAGTACTCACACACACACACACACACACACACACGTTTACGTGCGTGTTCACCATCAGCTGAAACAATGGAGAGTACTGTTCCACTGAGCCACAGTTGATGGAGGATAAGAGAGGGAGCAAGCAGCTCCAATGGGTCTCAGTAATCCATCATCATAAGACACGGTCGGGAATGACACACTCAAATGCACAAAACAGGGCTGAGGAGTTAGCGGACCATGATGTACTTTGCATTAGTGTACAAAAAGACCACACACAGTGCACACACATACTGTGCACACAAGACAGTCAAAAGTCAAGTTAGACAACCACCAAATTAATTTTGCTCAAGCCAAATTTGGCTCTTATCATATTACTCATTCTCTTTAACAATTCTAAAATTCGCTTTTTAAAGATGGACAAAAGAATAAGCTCAGGCCTCAACTACAAGTCTATTAGGCTGGTTCTGTGCCACAGTACAAGGCTGTCACTACGTCAGCTTTACTTCAGATGTGTCCTCCATACTGGACAGTGGTGAAGATGTGCTGTCTGAAGCTCATATTGTTTGAAGTAAAACAAAAAAGCAGTAACAGAGAAGCAGTTGTCAGAAGCTTGTGCTTTGGAAGTAAAACTTTGAAAGAGAACCATTTGAAGTTTGCAGTTGTGGTGATCATCTTAGATTCAAATCTCTTCAATGTTTTGGCCAATGCTGATTTTTTCCATAAACCATGTTTTCACATCATCTCCTTCTGTCTTTTGCCTCATTCGTATGCCTTTAGGGGATTTAATACATTAATACTTTATCTCTCTTAGCTTCTGTTTATCTTATGACTTCTGTTTCGATGGATGCCATCATCCTGGAGGATATTTTCATGGATGCTAATGGATAACTAATGGATGTGAGTAAGCTAAGGAACACTTAACTTTGAGATATAAACAGCTGTGACAGAAACCCAAAAATATGAGGGTGAGTTAAGTTTCAGATGCTTTAAATATGCATCAAATATGAATAAGCTACACTGAAAAAACTGGAGTGATATTTAATAACAATAATACTAATAGGTATCACTGGCCCACATCCAACTCCAATTCCAAACTAACTACACTGAAATAATATTAAGTTTTGAAATTGTAACTGCATTATACAATAGCACATACGTAAATTGTTTAGGTGCAGGCTGTTATAAAGATAGTTCCTTTAAAAAAATTTTTTTTTTTTTTTTTTTTTTAAATCAGGCTCTGCAGATGATGATGTCGAATGTCAAATTCACTCACAAAAAACAATTTCCTATCAAAAGGTCATATCAACACGATATCCATTCTCAAATATCACAGAGCTTTGCCAGCATGCACTTGCAGCCTTGAGAGCTCACACTATTCTCGTCGAGAAGGCCAGACACTTGAAATAAAAAAGTAAAAACACATGATTTCAAAAGGATTGAAAGATTATGATAAAAAAAAAAAAAAAAATCTGCAAATGCTAAAATCACGTCAGGAGGAGAAATAACTCCTGGTAGGAGTCAATTGTGACGTTCAAATACAGGCATCTCATGATTCATATATAGCAGCTTCAGAGGTAAACATTTCTGTGCAATTCCAGCTTCTTAGGCAAGCAACAAAATATTTTATCTATCCATCTAGCCATCTATCTATGCACACACACACTCACTCACAAATCAATGTCTGCATGATCCTTGTCAGCAATGCAGATTAGTTCATTTAGTTTGCTGTGCAACTGGGAATAAAACACAATTTCCATGTATGACCCCTATGGTACAATGCACAGGGTCAGATTAAGTCATCTTTTGAAGACTTGATTATAAGAGCCTGCATCTTTGCACTCAGATTAATTATTCTGTCCTAAAGGTTTCCTGGGAATCAGGGCCTGAATGCAGCAAGCCCAGGGTAAGGGTCAATAAAGGGTGGAGAGCAGTGTTATAGAGGGGTGGGTTGGTGAGGCAGAGAGGCTTCGGGAGGTTAGTACAGTGAGTCACCACCACTGCCTGATATTGGCTTCAGAACGATTCCTTGTACCTCTCTCCTCCAGGGTTTCAGTGTATAAAAGTGCTCACAGACGGGGTGAGGATAAACAATAGCATAGTGCTACAGGATAGCAATCTTGGTTTTCCTGCTAGTAGAAAAGAACATTTCCAGGTATGGATATCTGTTACTTGAATAACTAGTTGTGCCACTTTGCTCATAATCACACAAGTCAATTATGACATAAATATGTTTTTTCAATATTCACCTGTACCACTAGCCATTGTTAATTTAATTCAACTAGTGCATGGCCATGCTTCAGTATTTTTTAGTCCATCGTTAGGTGGCTGCTAGGCAACATCATGACCTCATAATATACCATGCATAATGTTATAAGTGTATAAATGCTACAAATGGGTCATTTTAGCACGTTGGTAGGTGGTTGCTAAGTAACATGCTGATGTTCGAGTTTTCTGGAAATAAATTATATATTATTGTCATAAAATTAAATATATTGTACTATAGATAATACGATTCTTTGTATTGTTTGTTTTTTTTATTAATATCGCAAGTTCCCAAGATGACTAATCTCAAGATGCGGTCATTTGGTTTCTCCATCATTTTGGCCTAGTATCACTAGCACATCAAATGTCTCATGTATCCATTTCTCTGGACATGTAAGGGATGTACTGACACAAAATTGTATATTTTCACAATTTTTCTAAATGACGTTGCTAACCCCTTTTTCTCAAGCACCATGGACAATTTATTCCAATCATGTATTTTGTGTTTTGTGCTAGTTAGCATATGTTATTATGTTAGCATGCTAGCAATCAGGGTAACATTACACTTCTCAGCTTCTGTGTATTTTGTCATGTTATATTGTTATATTGTCATGGTGAGCATGTTATAATGATTATACTTGCATTAAGTTCCATGTACCTTGGAGCTTAAGTATAGCCTCGAGGACAGAATTATATTTGTTTTGTGGTTAAACAAGCACCATAAATTCATGTCCACGTGCAGGGTACTGCAGGTTTTCCACAGACAGGAAAGAATTCTTCTTTTCCCAAATCTGGGGCAATTACCCTCTCCAAATGACTGTCTTATATTCATTTTAAAAACAAATTGTAAAGATACAAATAGCCTATCTTCAAATTTAGCCGACTTTTGCGGATATCTACTTTTGCCAATTCAGATTTTCTTTTTAAGAACTCCAACTGATAACATATACAAACAAAAAACAAATTTACTTCAATGCAAAATACTATTTTCATAATACAAGAAATTATTAAATTTTACAATTTCCCCCAAAATGCAGTAGGTTACAGGATCTACTCTCACTTAAACAACTGAAAATAAAGTGATTTGCCACTGGAAAGAGGTACAAATAATTAACTGAAAATGAGTTGCTGTACACCCACCTTTACCTCACATATTTTAACCTTGCTAAACAAAAGCAGGTGCAACAACCTGCAGCAAAACAAATGTCAGGTACTTACATCATTTTCCAGTATGTTTATAAATTCACCAGATAACAGAACATCGACCCTTTCCCCTTTTTCACTAGTCTGTATAATTTTACCTGCTTTGATCCTTTGCTCATAACGAGGCTGCTGGCTAGTGGCTGGTTCTGAGCTCTGAATAGCTTTAGCTTTAGCCACTTTTCCTTTGTTAGCTTCTTTAAACTGTCCATGTTCAGCTCGGTGAAGGTGAATTAAGTGTCTGATTAGGTTTGTTGTTACTAACATTTTGTGGTGGTCCCCCCGTGGTTTACTTTAACAAACTTTTTATCTTCACTCACAGTGAGGAGCTTCCACGCTAACAACATGTAAGCCTGTGTGAGTGTGCATGCAACTATTTTCCTGCACCACTGTGCGAGTGCTGCACACACATGAAAGGGACCAGCTCATAATCACACATATGTGAGGCTGACTGGCCGATCATCGGTGAGTGCCGAGCACGCTGCAAATCGGCAGATTTCTGTCCCTGGCCAGTCGATCGGTGCATCTCTACATCTTCAATCTCTACATCTGTATCTTCAATACAAGAAAAAAACCAAGATTGTTTTAATTTCTATATAAAAAATAAATAAATCAATTAAATTGCACACCCAGCTTGGTTTTTGAAAGTTGGCTTTTATTTTCCCAGGTTAAAAAAAATGTGGTAGTGTGATTTTTTTTTCTATTTTATGTATTTTCATATTTGATTTTAGTCACAATAGCACTGGATTTCTTTTTTAGCTGCATTGTAAAAAGCTGTTATGACAGCACAGCTTTTTTTCCTTTATATGATAATTTAGCACTTTACTGCCACAAACACTATGCCACATGCTGTTAGGAGTTTTAGTGGATTTTGAGCATTTTTTTTTACATTTATTTTCTCATTTACCATGAAATAGGTTTAGCAATGTCTGAAACAAGTTTGTTTTTCATCACATTTCTTGTAAAGTAGTAAAAGTAGGTGCCAAACTATGCAGGTTTTAGCTTTGGGGAGGAGTGGGTTTCGCTGACGTTTTTCTCACGCAATCAAAAATAATAATTTTTTTTTTAATCCTATGGAAAAAATTAGCAGAGAAAACACCTTTTTTTAACTTCTGATTTGATGAACATCCTGCAGCCCACCTCCAGTGTCCCACTGCACACCCTCTTAACATGATCACAACTACAAACCCACAGAGGTCAGGCAAAACAGACCGCCTTGTTTGTAGGCGCGTGCAGAGGTGTTCGATTATAAACTCAGGCCAAGACAACTTTCTCTCTCTCTCTCTCTCTCTCGCTGTAAAGAAACACATTTAATGTAATGATCATTTTTTATGTGTTTTGGTCAGGAAAAAAACATCTATTACTTCTGTGGAATTCGTCAGAGATACATCATCTTTTCCATCTTTTCTGATTGGCTGCAGGGCACCGTGAGCAAGCCTGCCACTATGTGTGTGTGTGTGTGTGTGTGTGTGTGTGTGTGTGTGTTAACTTTTTAATTATAAGTATGTTATGGTGCCGAGTTGTTACGTGTAATATTCTTGGGTACTTGTATGAACGAACTGAGTTAAACGAACTGCAGTAACTTCTGTTCTTGAGACTGTGAGAGACCATCATGCTGCTGCTACATACTGATTGGAAAAAACTAAACTAAATATAAGTTTAGTTGGGTTTTGGGTCATTATGCTAATTTTTGTTCGGTATCGTGCAAAAAAACAGTCATCTCAGACAGAGGAGATGCCAGGGTCTCAATCCAGCAACCTGCAGGTTACTAATCGGTTGCTGTAATCTCCAGTCTTATCTCGCCCGGGTTCCCACCTAATATTTCTAGCTACCCGCCCTAACATAGCAGGCTAGAACAACTCTGGTCCCAAACTTCGGTCACTGGACTTTTGTAACAGATGGTTACTGAATGGAAAACAAAGTAAGATATTACATTACATACATACTGTGGACCATTTTCCACTGTGGGACCTTGCACATTTGAATATGTTCCAACCAGGAGAACAGCCCCTGTAAGCCCTTTTCCAGGACTATTTTCATTTGGGGGGGGTACATCTTCAGTGGCCCTGAAAAACTGTTGGTCAGGGCTCAGTGCTGATTGGTTGAACTCTGAACAAGTGCTACAGCTGATGTAGCAATCATCTCATCACCATCAGTGACTTAAAATCCAGCATACAGGCCTAAACAAGAAACAGCAATGCAGCAACTCTCTCCACATTTGTCGTTGTGTTGGCACATTCGCAACTGACATCACAGTCAAAGCTGCTGCAAAATTATTCTCCTCATGAGTCCAGTTGATTCTTCAACTCAATGAACACAGGAATGGCTGATTAAGGGAGCCGATTCTGTAAATGTAAGCTCCACTTATTACCTGGCACAAGTACCTGCAGTGGAAAGGCCTCTTATGTAAGATTTGTAATGGCATGAAATGCTTTCTTATCAGTTGTCGACACTACTGACTGATACCCAGCCCTCACACATAATGTTATTGTCAAATAAAGCCTCCACAGTAGATTATGATACTGTTCTTATTTCCCTTACTGATATGAACTGCGGCACACACTCCTAACTTCATTTGGTGTGCCAAAACCAGTGCTGCTACCCAGCCAACATCACCTCCACAGAAAAAGGAGAACAATCAAGAAAACATGCAGTGTCACTGTGGCCTGTATAACTAGTTTTTTTCAGCATGAACAAAATATTACCAGAGCCTTCTTCTTACTTAAAAAAAATACTGTCTTAAGGCTGATATATACATATCTATATATCCGTGCTTTACCCCCCCCTCTTTTCATCTGCACATCAGTCATTACTGAAGTGGATTTATTAGAAGATACTCTTTTGGGATCATACCTGTCATCTGCAATTACTATTTGAAGTCTGTTTCATGAGGTGGCCATGCAGTCCTGATACATTCTTCACTCATCGTATAACAGAGTACAGAGCAAAAAGCAGACAATGGTTTGCTGTGGTGCAAAGTAGAGACTACTAACCTGAGTAATGTGGTGTTAAATGATAACTTCTGACACTGTTTTTCAGGCTGTAGGGGACGCATGAGCATAGCACAGAGATGCTAGATGTCTAATGTAGAATACTAAAATTACACTCACACAAACACACACACTACAAAGTCGGCTATAATCAACCTTCGGCCACTGCAGTATGCAGCATGATGAATAGCTACACAGTTAGCTATATTTCCAGTAAAGCAGATGTGTGTTGTGTGTGTGTGTATAGAGCCAAGGGAGCAAGGCGAAGTAGGCCAGCATGAATATAAAATCACCCCTGCCAGGCAATGATGTGGGCTACAAGAAGGAAAAGAGTATGTGTGTATGTGAGTGTGTTGCCAGAGAAAATGTGCATATGAAGGTGTATGAAACTAGAGCAAAGGTTTGTAGGAACACTCATTTATCAGCTCTCTGGGATGTTGGGGGCACACCCTCACCAGCACACAAACACCGGGTAAAAATCAAACAAAGCACCTTGTTATAATTTGGAGATTACTGCATTGTTGCTGTGCCAGACACAAGCGCGCACCCACACAAACAGATGCATGAAAAACAACAGCAGAGTCTCAACAGTGTTTTTGATCCAAATGTTTTGTATTAAGATGATGTAGAAATTATACCGTTATGGCCCCTCCCATCTAACAACAATCACACACAGACAATGCACACATTTTTGGGGAGAAGAAAAAAAAAACAAAAAAAAAAACACAATAGAGGCAGACAAAAGCATGAAGCCACCAGACACAATAGTGGTGAAACAAGGAGCACAGAGGAGGACAACAAGAACAATCAAGAACATACGCTTCCTGGGACTTTTATATGAAACTGTGAAAATTAATAATATATTAGGCCAAGGAAAAATAGCATAAATTGAAGTAATCAATTATTATTTTATATTTCAAGTAATTTAATAGAAATCAAAATGTCCAGCTGGTTAGTTTTACAAATGCAAAGGGACAGTTGCTTATCTTCGGTTCACACATACCATTATATAATCAGTACTTTTAACTGCTGGACCAAGTAAACTATTTGTATGCACACATTACTTTGGGCTCAGTTCATATTTTCATTTTATTCGTGCATACATTTCATGCCATATATTATTAACAGAGCTCAGTATTATGGATTTTTATTGTAACAAACAATGAATTTTAGCCAGATATACAGCTCTAATTTCTGAATTAACTGTTCATAACATGTAGCGTGTTCTTCATCTAAGTCACAATTACAAATAAACTCAACTTGACTAAACTAATCACACACAAACAGTTGTACTTTCATGTTTTTATTAAAAACATTGGGTAATCACTCATACCGCAGGCTGGAAAAAATAACTGAACCTCTATGCTAATGACTTGGCTAATGATGTGAATCCTGTGTTGAATCACATTTTATATTTACTGAAGTGTATTCAGATCAGTGCTTAACCTAACTAATCTCACATTAACGTATTAAGGCTTCTTTTTTTAAATCAATAAAATTTGAATTATTTATGAATATAATTATTACAGATTCAATCAAAGAATAATTAAGATTGATAATAAAAGCCTTAAAGCATATAGCAAACGGGAAACGTGAATGTGAGTGAAAGTGATTAAATTTTCAGTTCAGCAGTCAGTGACAAGCATGTGCTTCCCTTATGCAATTCATGTTTAATTCATATAATCTACTGCAGCAGGTCAGTGCAATTTATTTAGATTTTTACATCAGTAATTAAGACCTCGATATTGACTGTGTTTTAAAGAAGTCAAAAAACTAAACACAAAATAGCCTATCTGGCAATTTAAAGCTTCAAAAGGCCATTGCAGCTATTGCACTACTCAGTTCTACTGTTCATCTCTGCAATCGTCTTTCATCTGTGAAAGCAGAAGGCAGGCCTGAGCTCCTTATGTCATCTCCCCCTGCACTTCCCTTCAGTCTACACTCACATTTACAAAAGCCTAGCAACAGTAGGTAAGAGGTGATGGCAGGACAACATAAAGTCTCCCTCCAGACCTTCTTAGCTCAAAGATGAGTGGAAGGAGAAAGTGTTCAGAGAAAAGGAACCAGAGAGGGGTGGCACTGCAGACAGCTCCATTACCTAATCATAAAAGGGATCATCCACACATTCATCCACCAGCCGCTTCACCCAGCCAGGGAGTCAAAGAGCGGGGGACGAGATTACACCAGTGGGTTAAGGGGGTGGATGTGCTTAGAGGAGATGAAGAAAAGAGAGATGGAGGAAGTGACAAAAGGTTTCGTTAAGCAACGATGGGACATCCCCCCCCCCATGTTCTTCCCATTCCCAGAAGACGCCCTCACCCAAAGTCTTACACGGCTTATCCTTGGAAAAAATCCCAGCATCTGGAAATAGCTGCTAATGAAGGATGAGAAAGAATTTAGAGAAGTGAAGCAGAATTGAGGAGCTTTAAGACACAGAGAGGTGAACATTTTAGCCTGGATGCCTCATACGCATGCATACAAATCAGCCTGGTGAGAGTTTAACACAAATCGTGTTATAATTCAAGCCAAAAAGGCTGAAACGCAAATGATAATGAAACCAGGCCTCACCATTACACCTTAAAAGAGATTCCTTTGGCTCAGAAGCAGATCATTCTGGAGCAGCCTGCTAATAAGAGGATTTGGGAGTGACAAGGTTTCTAGTTTAAGAGACAACCTGACATTTATATTTTTAATTGGGTATTTTCCTTTCCCTGATATTTGCCACACTGTGGAAAGTGTTTCTAGATTTGTCCAGACTGCCTGAGAATGTGAAAGCTGTAGCTGCAGATCTTCCTCTGGAAGAACGCTAACCATGCTAACAAGCCAGTGCAAGTTAATTCAACAGAGTGACAAGTGACTGATGAAGAAATATGGCCAATTAAAACTCGAAATGTAAAGGCATCTCTAGCTGGGCTTTGGGGTTTGTTCACAAACTGTGCAAACTCTTACATTTACTCTGGTCCATGGGACTCCAACTGTATTTCACTCCTCTATCTGCAAGAGCAGAGGAAAGAGGAGAACAGTGATGCCCACAGCATGATGAGGCTCCGCAGGGGGGCTGGAACTCATCAGACCCCCACAGAACATCATACAGCTGGACTCATGTTACTCTCGAGAATAAAAGAGCACCTGAAGGACAATCACAAACTGAACCTCTCTGAATCCTTTTCATCATTCCTCACCTTTTAGTTCACCATCTTTCTCCCTCCACCACTTTCTCTTTACAGTACAAGATGAGCATCCTTCCACATCGTCTTTTTCCTCCTGGCTTTCACACTCTGTCTCTCTTTTGGCTCATGCAGAGGTCAGGACAACCCAGCTGTGTGATAGATTGCAAAGTCATTCATGACCTTGCAGTAGAAGCCACACCCTCTGTCCTCTAGCTCCTCCTTGTCTATATACACATACTTATGTATGTAAGGAGAAAAAAAAAGACACAGAGTGTTCATGCAGTTAAAGGGTCAGAGATGTTGTTTTTGTCCAGCACTGTTCACACCGTTACTCACTGCCTGTGGACCCTAGGCACAAACTGGCTACGGTAAGCTTCTCTGCAGCTTTACAGCAGCTAATCTTTCCCAAAATAACCCCCCCTCAATATCATCTTGCAGAAGACTGCAAAACACTTTATGAAGAAAAACAAAATGCAACTGACAGATTTTTGCGTTAAATTTCAGTGTCTCTCCAGACACTTTTCTCCTCATTGCTGCAGAGTATCATAAACAATGGAGTCAGAGCTAGCATCTTTTTCTGCACGGTAAGTAAAAGAAAACATACATGTGTATATCAGCACATATCGGACAATATACACACCACTACTCACATGATCTGTGATAGTAACAGTGAGGCTCTAGTGAAAATCGGGGCTGTTGCTTGGATGAAACAAGTCATCTTGAAATTGTGAGGCACACTAATTTGTTGGTTGATTTTGTAATTTAAATTAGATTGCTAATATGCAGTATATGGATACACAGTATACACAAAAAAATGTACATAATTTAAACAAAATATTTCTACAATAATAGCAACATGGCCACAATGAACTCTCTGCACTCTGCTGTCTGATCCTGTTTTTCATTTTATTTAAAAATCATTTTCACAGGAAAAGGAGGGCTCGCTAGTAATAAGTAAAATGTCAGAAAAAAAAAGTTAAATCAGATGTTTCTTAGACATAAATTGTGCTTAAAACTGTCAATATACTCTATTTCAGATGACTAGACAACCTAAAAATATGTTATAGATCCGATTTCAAATAAATATCTGTTGTGTTTATGGAAAAGTCCATTTTAACCTGCACCAGCAAAGGGAGCGCATCATTTAAACGGCTGTTCAAGTCTATTAGCAGATGCTTGTTAATAGACTCATCTGCATGGCTGTGCAAGAACAAGATGATGCATTATTATTCCCCTGCAAGGCCATGCAAGCAGATCACAGTGCTGCAGGGAAATAGTTAACCTATGCCCTAAGCATGCAGCCACAGGGCACCCTTGAAAAACAGTTCAATTAAACTGAGTTTTGTGCTGATGTTTCAAATCACCTCAGGGCAAAGTACAATGGCACAAAATGCATTCTGGAAATGGGTGACCTATTCCTTTACAAATCTGTGAAGTAGTAAATCAGCACACCAGTGTTGCTGCCCACCAGAGAGTTTTTTTTTCTCCCTTCCTTTTCCTCATTTTACTTTCACTTTCTTGGTATCATTTATAATCTAACTGAATGGATTGAAGTTTGCCTGCATGGGTGTCTACATTCAAGGTTGAATATCAACATATGTACACCTCATTGTATTTTTTTAATCAGTGTGTGTCAGACTTAGTGTGCTGTGTCGAGTCTGACTCTGCTGGCTGTGGACTCAGTATCAGGTGACCTTGGTGATTGTGGAGTGTGTGGACAAGAATAATGAGATGTTTGCTAACAGAGAGTCAGTGGGACCACTAAAGGGGCTCAGGTGGGGATTGACACTGCCAGCAGATATTGCATCTGACTAAGGAGGGATGGTGAAGGAGAGAAGGAAAAGCAAAGAATGTGGCATAAAAACTAAGGGTGAGCTAGAGTGTGTCACCAATCATTTTCTATCCCAGATAAACACGCCGTTTTGATCCCAAAAAAAGCATTACAACTAGATAAAGCCGCCTATAAATAAGCCCAGCTGGTGCTGTACTGAGGCAGAGGGACTGACAGTACTGCCTGTAGATGCATTTGAAATATATGTCTCAGTTCTTCAAATAAAGAATAGATATGACAGTGCGCTTCAGATAGATAAGTCACATATCAACTCTCTTCCTTCTGTCAACAAAAAATGGCTCTCACCTGGCTTCCTTCCACCAACATTACAACGTGTCAACACAAATAACCAGAATCTGGGGGTAGAAGTGGCTGACCATTAACTAGAAAGAGTTTAAGGTTAAAATCCACAGAACAAACAGTGATGGAAAAGACAGTACCTTCTTAGAAAAGGTAAAGCACAACCAGTAAATGGGTTCATCAAGCATGTCCTGTAGAAAGCCATCTATAAAAGTGGTGCCTAACCTTTTGAAAGTAGTCCAACACCAACTAAATATTTCCAGGTCAGCCAAACAAATTTGGTTGTCCAGTTATACTTGGTGCTGGAAAATGTAAAACTACTTAGTAATTCTTAAGAAAAAAAAAAAAAAGAAA
>VUQI01029394.1:0-10621 GCA_015106735.1 Paratilapia polleni | reverse complement strand
TTTGTTTATTATATTTTTTTTTTTTTTGTTTTTTAGGGCTTTTTTTTTTTTTTTTTTTTTTTTTTTTTTTTTTTTTTGTTTTTTTGTTTTTTTTTTTTTTTTTTTTTTTTTTTTTTTTTTTAAATAAAATGGTGCTTTATTCTTTTCTGTCTATACATGCTGCCCTTAGGTTGAATTATTGACAGATGTACAAAGTGTTTTTATTTTTACACCCTGCCTTATTTTCTGATAAAGGCTCCTGAACTGACTGTTCTGTATATATACTCTATTATTTATTACCTCAGATTTTTCCAGAGTGGGAATGTTGTCATTGATGTCCAGGATCTTGATCTCCACAGTTCCAGTTCCTGTTAGTCCCCCTGCTGCTCCTCCCATATCAGTTACTTTTATAACCAGTTTGTAGAAGTCATGAGTCTGTCAGAGGAAAAGAGAAGAACAAAAAGCATGACTTATACACACATCCTCCTGTTAACAGGAGAAATGTGATCAAACTGTACTGTTGAAAAAAGCAAAGATGAGGTTTCAATTCAATTCAGCTCAATTCATATAGTTCTAATTCACAACAACAGTCACTTCAAGGTGCTTTATATTGTAGGGTAAAGATCTTACAATATTAGAGACACTGCTGTCCTTCTAGAGTGACAAAATAATTTAAGGTAAATTCTCATTAAAATGAATATTTGTTTAAAAAATAATTCTGTCTTTAATTTCAATTAATTTCAATCAGACAGTCATTAAGCTTTTCCAATTATTTTGCATAAAAAGCTGAATTATATGCTCAGTGTGTCTTATTGTAAGTGCAGTGACTACTAGCCTCACCTCTCTGTCCAGTGTGGGCTCTTTGACATACAGTTTTCCAGTGTTTTCATCTAAATGGAACATGTGACCTTTGCCTTCTGGCTGCTGACTGATGATTCTGTAGGAGAGTTCTGCATTAATTGTTCCAGCTTGGTCTTTATCTTTACCCTCGAGCTGCATGACAAAGGTTCCTGCAGTGGACCATGACAACACATAATCATCTTGACTGTGTTTAGATCTGATTTTTAAAAAACAGTCACATTTTGATTCTCAAAATGAATTTCAAATGCAGACCTATTTAACAGTTTATGAGTTGTAAATATAATAATGTGGGCGGCTGTGGCTCAGGAAGTAGAGGTTGAGGGTCATCCGCAAAACGTAAGGTCTTATCCCGGGCTTCTTCAATTCCCATGTCAAAGTGTCCTGGATAAGATACTAAACTCCAAATAGTCTTGGATGCATCCATCATTGTGTTATTGTGTGTGTGACAGAAAAAAGCACTGTGTGGTTTTATCACACTGAAATGCAGATGAATCCATTAATGTCAAGTATACTTAGCAATATCATTTTACTACTCCTAATCTTACTCCTAATCTTTAGACAGAAAAAAATATCTTCAGGAGAGGACAGATATCAGGGATTTTCCTCACAAGAACCTTGTGAGGAACAAACATTAGCTGTTATTTATTATTTTACCACAAAAAAGTTAAACATTTCATCATCCTGTCAAAGTCTGTGAAACCTTAGTCCCTTATTGTACAAGATTAAATAATCATTGGTAAATAACAAACAAGCAATGCCAGGTGACAGTAAAAGATAAAATACAGTGTGTATGCCATCACATACAGAAGGAGGCTGATGGAGAAAATGTGTTTAAAATACAGCATTACCTTTTTTGCTTGCCTCCGTAATGTTTCCAGTATGGAGCTCCAAGGTAGGAGCATTGTCATTTTGGTCCAGGACTGTGACCATCAGTGGGATGTCATCCTCTGCTAGGGTCCCATTCCTGTATCTAGCAGTCCCCGTTAGCTGTGTGAATTACATGAGGAGAAATGATAGAGGGAGATAGTTTTACAATTTATCCTTTAATATGTAAAACAAATACTATGGAAACCCACTTGTTCATTATTGTTTTCAGAATTTCAGATTGTACCTGGAGTTCTAAGGTCTAAGGTTAAGAATGAACCATCAAGTTCAACTTGAAAGGACTGACTTGCAGTTGTAAGAAAGTGGATTCTGTTCAAATATGTTTTTATTTATATAGACAGGAACATACCTATAGATAGATAGATAAATAGATAGATAGATAGTTAATCAGTGATGAGACTGATTAAGCTAATAATGTCATCTAATATCATCCAAGAGGTGAAGCTATTTGGCTCATCAGTTTTTCATTTGGAAGGTGGTGCCCCTAATCTTTGTTTTTCTGCTCAGAATTCCTCTCTATTACCTACACCACCAAATTTCTAGGCAAATGGACCAAAACAGTTATTAAAGCAAAGTTTCTGATATGCAAATATCTAAAATACTTAGTTATTTTAGATATTAGCCTACCTACCTAACTAGTAGGTAGTTAGGTAGGTAGGCTACTGGTAGGCCAGTAGGGTAGGTAGGATACAAGGCAGCATCGGTGTTTATACAGGATGGTTTATATTAATTTTGTTATAAGCAACGAGATGTCTCCCATGCCTCCACTGCCAACTTTTTCCCTTTGTTTCTTTATTTTTCAACAGCTCCTTTCCCCTTTCACTTCTTGCTTTCTCTCAGTGTGTATGTGTTCATGATTGTGTTGAGGTCAGTGCTCCAGTTCCCATAAGATCCCTGGTTGGCACACCGGATTACCATCAACTAATGACCAGCAGGGCTACGTCAAGACCAGCTCTTCACCCACGTATATCATTTCTTCAGCCTCCTGAATACTCACTGCCTAACCCTGCCTGTCCACTCTTCACTGGCTTCTTTTGTGGAACTCTGTTTCCCATGTAATGGGATATTTTGTTTTTTTTAATAAACTTTTTAAACTCTGCTTCTGTTAGTGTGCATTTTGCATTTGGTTCTGTCAGTTCTGAGTAGAAGTCTTAACACTGGATCCAAAAACAGAACCCAGAAACAGACACATTTTGTAGAATTTGGAAAGAGATAATGAAGAGGCCAGCTCTGACAGCTGTATTGAATAGGTATTGAATTAGGGCAGAGATCCTCAGGGGTTTGATGTGGACAGAGGCGTGAGGGGGGGAAGGAGGGCTGGTGGCTGGGCATTGGAGTAGTGTGGAGCTGAAGGCTGGCAGGGAGATAGGATGAGGAGACAAATGGACCTAAGGCACAAGGACAACAAGGAGAGAAGAGTCAAAGAACATGAGAAAATAACTTGATAACTGGAGCTTGATAAATGGATGAGACGCAAGTGTGCAGGGAGATCAGCAGCAGAAGCAGAATGGAGAGCCATGCCCAAACAAATGCGCACGCATGTACACTCTCTCTCTCTCTCTCTCCCTTAGAGATAAAAACAGGGGACCAAATAGAAACCCAAGCAAATGGAAAAGAGCTAGCAGAATTTGTCAAAATACCTTGCTCTAAATATTAGCTGCCCAATAGTAATATTCAAACTTATGGTAAATTTATTCCTCCTGATTGCTTTGGTCTCTACAAAAAAGACCAATTAATTCTTTAAGGTGCAAGATTTCATCTTCAACTTGGGAGTTGTTTGTTGGCATACAGACAAATGGGCAAAACACAACCCACAAGGTACTTAAAATGGCACTTGCTAGCATGCAAGAACTTACATTGGCAGATCTGTGGTCACTAATGTATGAGAGTGTGAATAAAAAACACAATGTAAAGCACCTTGTTGAACCTAGCTAAATGTTAAAAGGTACTACAAAGTGCAGTGCCCGCTGAACATTTTAAATTCTTGGGGAAGGGAAGTGATGACCCTGACACCTTGGTAGCCAAAATATCTGCAGCAACAGTGAATGTGCTAAAGTGTTTCTGTTTCGCAGAGCAAGTTTTTCAATTCAATTCAATTCAATTTTATTTATATAGCGCCAAATCACAACAACAGTCGCCTCAAGGGTAGGATAAAGACCCTACAATATTAGAGAGAAAACCCCAACAGTCAGACGACCCCCTATGAGCAAGCACTTGGCAACAGTGGGAAGGAAAAACTCCCTTTTAACAGGAAGAAACCTCCGGCAGAACCAGGCTCAGGCAGGGGCAGCCATCTGCGCGACCGGTTGGGGATGAGAGATTTTGTCATTAGATATGATTATTCCTTGGAAGACTAAATGAAATGCACAAACTGAAAAGCAAACTAGCAAGCTGGCATTAGTGAGCTATCATGGAACAGCAAGCTATCAGCATGCAAGATTTGAGTAAACGTAATCCCACCACCACAGTTACTTTGCGTAATCTAAAGATAAGCCACAAAAAAGGGATAAACTTACAATTTCTACAGTTGGAGCTGCCTGTCATCCAGCAGCAGCATGTCCAGCAGTCCTGACCACCTAGCTGGTGGATGGCCATGACTGATTCCAGTTATTTTGTTGAAATACAAAGGCCAGATATAAATGCAATGATCACACTTCTGTTTGAAATGCATAACACAGATTTTACCCACTAGTGGCTAATGTTGCATTTCTTCTACCACACAAAAATACTAACACTCCTTTTTGACTTTGTGATTCCTGTCGATGCAATCCTTGAAGTTTGTATTTCATAGAACTGGAGCTGAGACCTGGAGTGGGCTTCCATGATGTTCGGACAGTAGAAAAATTAGTGAAAGAAAATTGTGCACAGTAAAGTAACATTTAAGCTTTTATTGTACAGTGAACATTTTAAAATGATTTCACCACATTGGTTTGGGACTCTGTGGTTAATATGGGAGTCTATCATTACAGTAGTATAGAAAAAAGGGACAGTTTCCAGAAAAAGCATAATATGTCCTCCCTAAAGAAAGACTTACATTGTAGTATGGGCAGTTTTCCCGGTCCAGTTTACCAGTGACACGTACAAACCCAGTGTCATGGTCCACCACAAAGAGGTTGAATGGTTTTTTGTCCGCTCCTTCTCCAGAAAGGAAATATTCAACCTTGTTAACTTTGTCTTTATCAGAGCGTATCTGAAAACAAAACAGGAAAAACAAATTTAGAGTAACACTATTTTGTTTTGGAAGGAATTCAATCTAAATGAGTGTAGTTTAAATAGTTTGAATTCCATGGTAATATTTTCAGTGTGATATTTTGGCCAGAAATTTCTCAGCAAGCATTTCAACGTTGAATAACCATCAGCTGGCCGTCTTTTCTCGACATCTAGTCATGGTTGAAAAACGTCACCTGTACATCCTTGTTAGACTATAGCAAGAGAAGGTTTGTGTTCAAGAATTGTTTTCTACCATCTATTTATCAATTAGAATAAAAGGAAATAATTTTCTTTTTAATTTGTTGAGAAAAGAATGAGAAGAAAAAAAACACCTCAGTGGTGAGTAGGGTGACTAGATCCCAACAAACTAAATGTGGGGCAAACACTGTGTTTGTGTGGGACAAAGTGGGACATGCTGTTCTGTCTGGTAACAGTCTTTGGGTTTCAGCAGGAATGCATTCATAGATTGGGATACTGTTTTTGAACCATATCTGGCAATTTTGGCAATTTTTAGCCAATTATGACACCCATATGCTGAGTCACTTCAAACCACATTTCCTCCTGAAAAATAAGTCTGGCAAAAAAGACAAACACTATTTCTCAGTATATACTGCCACTTCATTTTCTTTGTGGTAGTTCCCATCATATTCACCAAGATCTACAAAGCTTGTGACTTTTTGGTGACTTTTTGATGAGTATGGCATTAGACAGACTAACCTTCATTTGACTGTAATAAAAACCTTCCCTTCACATGCAGAGTAACAGCCAGACTTTAGAGAAGTGCATGTAGTGCAGAGCCAGTCAGAACGTCGGACATTGTCTCAAGATGTGGGACGGGGGAGAAGGAATAAAAATGCTGTGCAGTCCCACATAATGAAGGACATATGGTCACCTTAGCAGTGACTCAACTCAAAGTCGCAACCTCACGTATTTGGATCCTCCGCTTTTCCTACTGAGTTAATTGACTTTACATTTGAATGACAGCATTCCTGAGCTTATGATGCTAACATTGCGAACAGAGAGGCCATAATTGTAAGAGTCTGATGCGTTATGTTCACCGTGCAACAAATGAAATGGAATTTAAATGTGCAAAACTGTAAATAGTTTAAAAGTGTTGTTTATTTTATTGTGAAAAAATAAAATAAAAATAAAATAAAATAAAATAAGTAGTAATAGTAATAGT
The DNA here is from genome assembly GCA_015106735.1 of Paratilapia polleni. NCBI lineage: Eukaryota > Metazoa > Chordata > Actinopteri > Cichliformes > Cichlidae > Paratilapia > Paratilapia polleni. The sequence goes on along the minus strand of VUQI01029394.1, from coordinate 4,503 downwards.
AGTCTCTGTATGTGGAGAAGACGTTGTGTGGACATCTGTTCACAACCATATACTAACCAGATAAGCTGTCATTGTTTAGAAAAAGACAAATGGATTTAATTCCTTCTTTGCAATAATCTAATCTATATTTTTCACTTTGTAAGAAACGGTCTGACGCGACGTCTATTCTATGTGGAAACAGCATCAACATCTGTCCATCTATGGTTCAGTTTTTGGCATCATACCGCAACCAGTTTTGACCAGGGAGATATACTGCACAGACCTGACTGATGTTTAAACTTTTCATTTTACTCTTGAAAAGAAAGTGTGCATGCATAATATTCCAATTATCAAATGCACCTGGAATTTATGAGTTTGCCCATATTGGACATTAATGGGATTTGCAAATCCTCTAGAAATTTCCAGCAATAGGAGATCTGCACCGACAGTTGTTTCACTGGTCAGAGTGTGTTTTTGAGCTGTAATTAACAAACCTACGACTTGGGGTTGCTTCTCATATTATCAAAATCTCATATTATTGGTGTTTTTATTTTGACAAAAGGGATGTTCATGGTATTCAATCTAAAAATAATTTTGTTCAACCATTCCAAAAACACAGCTTTGGAAGTTATGTATCAGTCTTTAGCCCAGGGGCAAATTTTCATACTGGAATGTTTGAAACTGTCTCTTTTCAAGTGGAAACAGGTTTCCACTGCAGGTTTAGTAGGAGAAAGTCACCAAATTATGTGATAGAAACCACTCAGCCACTATTCTTAACACAGTATAATATACATATGATGTGCATATACTAAGTTTGGCACAAAAGATTTCAGTGAGTTGAAGCCCAAAGACCTTTGCAATGTATTCCAACTGGCTGTAGTCAGTGTTCTCCATCAGCTTTGCAGGAGGAAGGATCCACTCTCTTCGATACCTCCTCATTCCCTTTACCTTCTTCTCTCTTGTCTCAGAACTCACCATCTATAATGATACAGGAGATAGTATGCATATTATATGCATAGTATGGTGTGCATGTATTGTCGCTAGTGTGTAGACACAGTCTAAAGCAGTATTGTTTTTTTCTTTTCTTTTTTGTGGCCCTTAAAAGCTGTTATATTATAAAGATATGGAGGAGTGATATGCAGTCAAAGTCGGGCCAGAATGATTCTGTGCAGTGGTTAGCACTGTTGCCTCACAGAAAGAAGATTGCATAAGTGCATAAAAATAAAAGCACTGTATGTATAAGCGAACATGGTATATAGTCTAATGTGATTTGTATAACTAGAAACCACCATTCCTTTCATTTAGCTTACTTTCCCAAACTCATTCTAGAGCAGGTTAGCAAGCCCAGACATACAGTCACTTTCTTCCATCACAAGTTACACAAACCAGTTGATTCAGTTTCTGCAGGTTTTTTACTGTATTTCTCTCTGTGTTTTTATGAAAATCATACTTTCTATGGAATCTGAACACTCTGTTCCAGCTGACCCAGTTCAAACACCTACCTGTTGTCTCTGTTTTCATTTTTGGGTTTTGTGCTAATGGTGAGCAGGGATTTACTGTGTTAAATATCCTGCCTTGCAAGAAGGGCAGGTGTGTCATCTTCAAAATAACTTAAAAATACTAAGCTTGTTTTCACCTTAGACTTATGAAACAGAAAATTATACTCGTCCTAAATGTATAGCTAGCCTAGTAGACTATAGACTGACTAAAATAAAATGTGTGCTGTCAGCCAGAATACCCAGAGAGAACCCCTATAGGCACAGGGTAAAGATGTAGACTCCACACAGAAAGGGCCCAGCCAGCTGGCAGGTTCAAACCTAGGATCCCTTTGCTGGGAGTCAACAGTGCGTCACCGTTGTGCCACCCACCCATGCATTGGTTGTTTCTATTGACTTCTTCTGTTACTATATATTTTAATGGTACTAGATCTTTTTGCACTTTTTGCAAAAGTGGCTTCCAGCACAACATATGTGCTCATTTTCTCCTCTACTTAAAAAAAACAAAAAACACTCCTAAGCATCTTAAACATCCTCCACCCTACTCCTAGCAGTTTTTTAACTTTCAGAACTCTAATAAGGGCTATGATGCAGTGTCAGTAACTTTACAAGTACCAGTAAAGGGAAATTCAAAATAGGAAACGTCTTAATTATTGGAAATTTCTTAGAATCTGATTTACTTAAATATTTGTTATGATTGGTGATTAAGTTTAATCACCAATCATGATTTGCATGATCTGCATGTTATAAAGGAGGACCTGCAGAGGGTTGGTGGAACAGAAGAGGATACTAAAGATAGGGTGAGATGGAGGCATATTATCCACTGTGGCAACCCCTAAAGGGAGCAGCCAGAAGAAGAAGCATGCCCTAGTGTGTTAATGTGATAGCAGCTTAAGGTTGAATACTCACCAAGGCCAGTACTAACAGAAGCAGTAGGTTCACTTCTGCAAGGGAAAACCACACCATGACTGCAGGGAAGCTTCGGGATATGCTGAGTTTTGAGTTGAGTTAGGCTGTCAAAAAAGAACAAACTGATGAGCCTTATATAATCTTTTTAAAGACACACCCATGTCACTTTTAAGTCCATCCCTCTATATCGGCACACCACTCACAGTGATGTGCAACCCCCTTCTTCTCTACCTCCTTATTTCACATATGTTGACACAAGCGTATGTGCCTGCATATGAGAGTTGAAGGTGTGTCTGTTTACCATAATAGTTTGAAAGTTAAGGTAAGGTATGGCCTCAGGGATGAACACTTGATAAGAGTGACAAGAACTGACAGGTAGAGCACACTGTAAAAACACTTGGTGAGAAAATGCTGTTCTAAAAAATAAATGAATACATATTTAATCTTTTTCAGTGTCAGTGGGTTTTCCATAGTACTTCTTTATATTTAAGTCTGTTCAGAACACACTGCAGTACAAGTTCCCTGAGAAGAGATAATATGGAGCACAAATAAGTTATTTAATTTTGGGTCAGCAGTCAGGTACAAGGAATTTTATGAGCTTTTGCCTATAGAAGATATTAGGCAGTAAGATGTGAGCAGCAGATGCAGGTCTTGTAATTTACAAGATATCTGGAAATATCTGCTAATATATTAAAGCTTATTGTGCTTCCTCTCTTCTCTTGGATCTTTGCCAACATGGTATGCATATTTGAGCACCTATGTAGAAGTGTGAGAGAAAGCATGAGAGAAAAAGAAAAAGAGTCCCTGAAGGCAAAATTCAGTACTTGCTGAACTTTAATAAAGCTAAAACAAGTCATGTATCAGATCCCCACAATTTAAGTGGGGATCCGTATTAGGCTGTTATAATTTAACTTTACACATTACCTTTACATGTTAAATTATAACATTAAATTATAACAGTTCTACAACTTTATGCTGTCAATAGAAAATAAAAAAAACATTTAAAATTGAAATTTACTCCCATGACATCCTGCTGTCCTTGGTGTATGCTGTGCAGATAGCTTCTGCTTGTTTTGAGAAGTTAGCAGTGTAATTTAAAGCAATGAGGAAAGCAATGCAGCAGATTGGATGTCTTTGTTTCCACTGATGTTGAGAATGTGACCCCAAGCACTTCTCTTTCAAAGACATTTGCATGGGCAATATAATTAAAACACTCTTTGTAGGAGCTCACTTTTGTATGCATTAATATTATTAATTGGCAAGTGTTGAGTGAGTGAGTGCTGAGTCACTATATGCAAAAGTTATTTTGACAAAGTAATCATGGCTAGAAGGAGGAGAAAGGAGACCTTTCATATGTTATAACTTGTTTTGATCAGCCACTTGTCCCACGCAGCTATATGAACCTTTACCCAAAAAGTTTTTTTTTTCAGGATTTCTTCATTGAATTATCAGAAAACAGATGAAACATCCAGGGCACTAATGCTTGTTTTATTTCTCAGTGTCATAGACATTAGATTGGTGAAGTTTTGCTGTTGGAGGTGGCTGTGGCTCAGGAGGTAGAGTGGGGTTACCTATCAAAAAGAAGGTTTGATCCCTGACTCCTCCAATCTGTATGTTGAAGTATCTTGGGCAAGGTACTGAACCCCAAGTTGACCCCAATGCATTCATCAGAGTGTGAGTGTGTGAATGTTAGACAAGGCGCTTAGGCATAGAAAAAAAAGCACTTGTATGAATGGGTGAATGAGGCTTGTAGTAAAAAGTGCTTTGAATAGGGGAATAAATTTTATTACAGTAGATGTCTTTCTGAAAGTGCTGTAACTAAGTTTAAGGATGTAATTCCTCCACTTTTATCTTCTTCGATGCCATGTGCCAACACAATGCAGAGCAGCTACCTAAACTTCTCTCCCACAGAGGTTGATCATTTTGTTAATAGTCTTACATCAGTTCTGCGTATGACGCTGGATACTGTGGCTCCTCTGAAAAAGAGAGCTTCAAATCAAAAGAGCTTGACCCCGTGGTATAATTCAGAAGTGCGTGGCTTAAAGCAGATAACTCGTAAGCTGGAGAAGAAATGGCGTTGCACTCATTTAGAAGGCGCTCGTCTGGCCTGGAAAAATAG
>VUQI01029391.1:8315-25904 GCA_015106735.1 Paratilapia polleni | reverse complement strand
AAAAAAAAAATTTTAAAAAAAAAAAAGGAAAAAAAAAAAAAAAAAAAAAAAAAAAAAAAAAAAAAAAAGATTTTATTGTACTGAGTAAATATTCTTATGATGTTTGATACTAATTGTTGAATTCTCTTGTTACAGGGGAGAAGTCATCTCCAAGGCTGGACCAGAGGAAGCTATTATTTATGCCGACATCGGTGAGTAAAGGGAGTGGTTTGCTTGTCTCTGCAGAATGTGAGGATCATCAAAATGTACTACAGCGGAAATTAATGCAGGGTGCTTGTATTTACTCTATTATCCTGCACAGATGTTGCTGTCATTGTGTCCTCTCTTTAAATATGTGTCATCTGTTTTCAGACTTGCAGTATTTGGCCAACATCCGGCAGCAGATCCCGATCACTTCTCAGCGTCGGGATGACCTCTACACTGTGACGACTGTGCAGGAAGGATCAAGCTGAACTCTGACACTCGGGTCCAGTTTTTCAACTCAGGCTAAAATTATCCTGTTAATTCTCATCCACATGATTTTGTTGTCTGAAAGCAGATTGAGGGGTAGGTACTGGAGAGATATAAATCTATGCAGCACATCTCTGCAGCAGCAGCAGCTCGACGTCTCCTCCCAGCAGAGAAAAAGACTTTTAATTGTGAAACCATGAGATGTAGTTTGGACAGTCTATGACTGTAAGGTTGCACGTGATTTGGGTGCAGTAATGCTGCATTAACATGCTCAATTCTCAAGAAAAGGAGCTGTGACTTTTGTTTGTAGTGTTGATCTAGTTGGTCAGTAGAAAGCTTTTTGGTGAGCAGTGAATCATTTATTATTTCTGGTTACAGATGAATGTGAACATTTACCTCCTGTAAACTGGTTTCAAATGTTAATTTAAGCTTTTTATGTTTTTGAATCGGTGCTCAAGAATAAAAAATGATGGTCAGTTAAATTCATGGTACATTGCAGCTGTTTTAATGTCATCAATATCCCGTGCAACTTTCTTTCTATATTAAAAAAATAAATAAAAATTCTCCTCTCTTGTATTCCCTCACAGATCTGTGGCATGAAGTAAAACAGGACAGAGTATAAGTTTTGGAATCTTTATTAGACCTTCAAATGCAATAGCTTCTCTGTGTCAGAAAAAAACCCTAAAAACATTAAACAACCACCAAGAACTGTTCTTATCTATCTACACAGCATGTTTAAAAACCCACCAGTGGTGATTAGAACAAATACATATTTACACGTCAATGCTCAGTAGCTTTTAAAAAAAAGTGATTGTATTAACTCAGGATTTAAACATCAGTCTCCTTTGGCATCGGCTTCATCGGCTCTTCTTCCTCCTTGTATGGATACTGTCTTTTGTATCCTGATGGTGACAAATAAACATTTTAAATCACAAAAGCAGCATAAATATAGGAAGCAACCTCCCTATAAAGTCTGAATTTCTTGATTTAACCAATATTAACAGTTTAAACTAATTAAAGAGGGCCTATTATTCTTTTCCTTCTTCTTTCCGTCATATATGTGCTGTTAAAATGCTTGATGCTCAGATTAAACATGATCAAGTTTCAAATAATGAGGTTAGCACATGTACAAATAATCCCTGTGAGGCAAAAGCTCAGACTTCAGACTGCTTTAAACACTTGGTTTCATACTCTCGGCTCTGTATGATGTTATAGAGAGGACATTCCTAATATGGTCATTTCAAGTACACCGCTCAGAGCTCAGTGAAAAGCCCGGTGCATTTTGGCTGCCCACACCAACACGTTCTATGCTCACAGGGCGGCTGCTGTTTATACACTGTGGAGGAGATCTAGTGTGCAAGTGGTTGGAAGCGGTGCTGAGGTGCACAAGGAGAAAAGAAAATTTAAACTAAGTATGGTTTGTGTGTTTTTAAAGGCAGACTTGCAGAACGTCTTGACCACACCTTGTATATTTATAGCAGTCTGCAAAAGTTCAGGCCACTTTGTTCTTTGTGTTCATATCCATCATGCAATACCATCAAGGAGGCACAGATTTACTCTGCTGCGTGACAACGAGCCCAAACATACATCCAGACTCATACAGAAATAGAAGTTTCTTCAGATAATCGCACCGGTCTGGGATTACATGAAAAGACTGAAGCAGCTGCTCCATGAAAAACCGTTCACAGGTGTACCAAGGTGAACAGGTGCCACTGTAAAGGCAAAGGGTGCTCACACCAAATATTTGATCACTGCACTTTTTATGAAATTGATAAACACAAACTATTCTGTATGGAAACAACAAACACCCTGTGATCTGCTTACCTCTCCCTACTTGTTTGTGTTCTTCCTTCTTCCTCTTACTTTTCCTGTCCAGGTGGATCTGATAGGCCACTCCAGCTATCACCATGATCCCAACCACCACACACAGACCCGTGCTGAACATCCACATGGCCGATGATGCTCGATTCACCACGGGGCTGCTCTTCGCTCCATCTGAGCAGCAGCAACAACAACAACAATAAAAATGTTTATTTATAGAACACTTTTTAATATCACGTGACAAGTCCAAGACCAGTAAAGTGTAGTAAAAGTTACAGAAATTAAGAAACAGCCAGTGTGACTTCACTCATTGGTTTTGAACTCCATCTTTTGTAGCAGGCATGTTTATTTCTGCTGTGAAGTTGGACATTTATTGGCTATTTTTTTGGTTCAGGAAAGTAAAAAGCCTGTTATCCAGACGTGATGATATAAAAACATGTAATTTGTGCATTTGTCTTTACGTGGTAAAAAAGATCTTTTTTTTTAATTTCCAAGATACAAACAGGATTGCATTTGCTTTTTGGTGTGCTGCTGAAAATATAGGTTGCTATCAAACCAACCACAAACTTGATATTATCGAGTAGGGAACCAGCTGATGGCAGAATTTGCTTAGCCATGAGTTTCAGAGATAAGTGATGTGTGTGCTGGTGTGTCTGAGCACTAATGAATGCACTTACAGCTTGATGTCAAGGTTTGGTTCATGAAGCGGTTGTCAATGACGCACGACACGATAGAGTCATCAGAAATGTTAACAGTCAGGTGGCTGGTGACGTTGTAGAGATGGTCTGGGAGCGATGCCATCTGGGTCCTCACCGACCCTGCTGGGGGCTCCTCTGTGTCATTGATGAGCCAGTAGACTGCAGGTATAGGATAACCTCCAGTGGAGTGACACAGGAAGACTTTCTCATCGCCCTGCGCTGCCTCTTCCCTCTGCAGCTGTGGGGAGCTGAAACTGGCTGCAAACACAGGTGTGGATTATATATTTAATAATATATAGAACCCCAATAAATAAATCAAAGAAGCAGAGGAATTACTTACATTACGACATTACTTACCATGGAAACAATGGCTCTAATACTCCCAAAATATGATTATGAATCATGATTTCATGCAGCAGCTCTCCTTTGGCACTGTCAGGCAGGTTGATAAATATAGAGACGCCACTTTTTTCTTAAAAAGTAAGTTGTGAGCCACCTTTTTTTAAGTTTAGAAGAGTTTTTGCTAGTTTGCTAACTAGTTCAGATGTATATAATTCCTAAATATCATCACAGACGTGTGTGACAATGTTTTAAATGTGCACTGCAAAAGGTTTCGTACATGTGCAGAAATTTTGCTGAAACACATCTGAGCTGTTATGGTTCAGGGATTTACAAGATAAGACCAACTATCATTGTGAACAGGTGCCACATTCACGTTTAACCAGGTTAGTTTTGCAAACAAGACACAAATGTGGCCTGGTATCAGTCAGAACTGATAACTCTTTAAACTCTGACTCACATCTGGACTCGGACAAAGAGGGGAAAAGAATGAAGGAGAAAAGTTAGAAGAATTATTTGAAAGCAAATAATTCCAACATATATTGAACTGATGCCTGACTTTGGGGTCTTTACATGGATATGGACACTTCTGTCATAAACAGATGCAGAAATGGTGTAATTTAATGAATAGAAAGTTACCAAAATGCAAGAAATTAAATGTCTGATGCTCAAAATTTCATGGGAGAGGCCACCCAAACCACCTGCTTAATGCGTCCTCCCCCAGTACTCAAACAAAATCTACACCCATGGCTGCAAGCAACCATCAGATACAGGAGTTAGGTGCTTTAAATGTCCTGTTTGCTTTTGAAGCCTGTGGGACTGACCTGCTGTCCTGAGACACACGGTGCACAGCGGGGCGCTCTGATTCTCCCCCGAGACGAACAGACTGTAAAATATTTTGTCTTGAAAGGGACGAACTGCTGGCAGCTCTAAAGACAAATTTCCAGTCCGCGGAGCATCAGCTGGGACTGTGGTGCTGTCAATGCTCCATGTCTCGACACTTCCATCCTGGTTCCACACTGACCAGAAGACCACCTCATCGCCTCTCCTCCACTCAATGGAAACATTCACAGAGGTGAGTATCTCAGAGCGAAAGCAGGGCAGAGACACTGGCCGTCCCACTATCCCCAGAACACACTCGTTATCTGCACACAAAGAGGAGACACATGTAAATCATTATTCATATTTGCTGCCATTATTTCACAGTTTGATGTGCATGAACAGAGGGTCAGTCTTCTTACCTAAACAAGCGCACAAACACAGGAAGCTCAGCAGGAGTCCTGCGCGCAAAAGTGCCGCCGGCGTCTCCCGCTGAGGGCACATTTGCGCACAAAAACCAGAAAAAACATTAAAAGATGTTTTACTCTTTAGTTTGGAAACGCAAAGTTCGTCCATTACTCCATACGTCGTGTGTCCAACTTCACTTCCTCGTCCTCCGCTCGTTCCAACTCGTGCGCACACCTTTCCTCATAATGAACGACTTCATAATCAGTCATGCTGCGGCTTGTTGTGCCATACCTGCTCTCGTTTGCTCTCTTTCGTGTCTTTTCTGATTTAAAAACGCAAAAACAATAGCGATGGAGTTAAAAAAAAAATTAAATCCCCGCGCAGAACAAACATTAAAAACTCGAGGACAGTCAGTTTCTATCAGCAGGCGCTTGGACGCTTCATTGTGCGGAGATTAGTCCGACCTGTTCGCCTTCTTCTCAGGTCACACACACCCAAACGTTGTGATAGGAAGCGTGATGATACCCGACTCTGTGACTCACTCATTAAAAAACATCGGGAGTATGAGGTGAATTATCAGACTTCCTGCTATTAAAATTAAGTTTGCTGTTTCCTCCAAAGGAAATAAAGCGCAGTCTGTTAAAAATATGTTTGTGTGATTAATTCTTTCACCTGACAGATCTCTATCAAGTACATATTACTAAAGTATTGTACGTCATTTTGAAGTATTTGTACTTTATTTTCATTTTCTGCTAATTTATACTTGATGAACACATGGATGTATACATAATTATAGGCTAATCAAATGTTATTCTGAAATGTGCTGTTCTGCTTCATTTTAATCCTTGTGCCACTGGACTAGAGATTACTGCCAATTTTATCCAGCCCCATTGGATGAGAGTACGTAGTACAATTACTCAAGCACTTTACTTAAATACAGTATTAATTTACTTGTACTTTATTTAAACGTTTCTGTCTTTGTTTCTATTCTACTTTGTACTTGTACTTTGTACTGCATTATATTTTGGATGTAAATATTGTGCTTTGGTCTCCATACCATTTATTTTAAAGCTTTATTTTCTTATTATTTAGCACATTTTAGAATATATATCTACTAATATATTATGATGCATTATGACAGATAAAGCTACCCAGCGGTATATATGTGATTAAAACCGTCTCCAGCTGCAGCATTTAAAAAGAAATGTGGAAAGTGTAACTTTTGCTTTGTGCACCAGTTTTCTACACTTTATTTATTTCTAAATAAATATTCTGATTCCTGCCTTGTTATTGGTTTACCTGTGCCACCCATTGCGAAAGTCCTGGAAACACCGCTAAATCTAAAGTAAAAATCTTTTGTTGTAACAGAGTATCTGTGATACTGCCAATTCAAATAAGCACAAAATGAGAGGACGTTACTACTGATTGCTGTGTATAAAAACATCAACTTTACAGAATGTTAAACAATTTGTTTTGGAAACTTTCGGCTTTTTACTGAAAAAAATGTTCATAGTCTATTTTAAAAATGGCATCCCGTGTTGGAAGTAGACCAAGATAAATAAAACTCCTTAGTATTAGTTTCATTTTTTTTCGTCATATGTAAGTTAACACAGGGTCAACAGTACAATGAAATGTGTTTGACGAGAAAAAGGAAACAAGAAAAGTCACTTAGCATATGAAAAATCTACAGTATGCAGCATTATTGCACATGAGAAAAAGTGTCAGGTGTAAGCAGCACTAACAGTTACCGCAGTTACAGGTTAGATAACAGTACTGCACACTGTATTGCAGGCAGGAAGGCTCTTGCCAGTGATGTTCTCTGCCGCCTCCACCACTCTCTGTAGTGATTTCTGGCTGCTGGCGGAGCACCTCACACACCAAACTGTGTTGCAGCCCGTCAGCAGACTCTCGATTGTGCTCCTGTACAAGTTTGAGGAGATGCTGCCGTTCATGACAAACGACAACAAAACTTAAGTATAGTGTAATTATCTCACTTTCATATACACGTTCTTACTTCTGAAATTATCTGTCTATTATTTTATTATTACGGGTTTTTACTTCTTATTGTTTATGAATCGTTTGATTTTACTCGTGTTTTCAGCTGGGAAAAAATGAAAATCATTTTCTGGGGTGCTCGTTTGCACTTTTAAACACAGTGAAACAATGTGAAGAGCTATTATTATTTTTAATGCATATATATCTTATGAAAACAGTGCAATACTAATTCTCTTCGATCAGACAGCACAGTTTGTCTTTGAACTTGATTAACTAAAGACCATTATATTATATTATATTATGTTATATGTCTTTCCAGGTCAGCATGAAATATTTTAGTGCAGCTAAAGTAAAATGAAACTGAAGTTACCGCCATAATCATGTAAAGTACATTTGACCAAAAGCAGTACAGTACAAAAGGAATTTCTTTAGACTATATCTACAGTAGAAAGGGTATAATAGAGAGAAACTGTTTTTTTTTAAATCTAATTTTATGAAAAATAAATAGTGTGCAGGAACGTTTTAGTCCAACAGGGGGCGGAATAAATCATAAGACGGTTGGTGAAATTTAACACAGACAGTATGGTGAAACAGTATACTTAAAATGTATATTAATTATGTTTTTAAATGAAATCCAACTCTTATTGTACCAGTCAGCTGTATGGATTTCTAATTTTATAGATTAGAAAATTGTGAAAACAACTGCATAGGAAATGACGTAAACAGGAAATACAATGATAACCATATTGACATCCCTGAGTTTAGCCTTCCAGGAAACGTCTTCCTACAGTCTGCATTAATAAAAATCCTACTCTGCTAGTTTTAACGTGGCAAACAGAAATATAAATTAGCTCTCATGTTGTTCGGGTAACTCTGTTTACCTTAAAACCTTTTATTGGTGGATAAAGCTGTCCTTTAGTGGCGGAAATGCTGGCTGAAGTAATGCCTGGATGGCGAAATTCGGGGAGAAAATAACAAAGTCGACACCAAACTCAAAACACAGCAGCGCATGGACCGATGCTGCTGTTTTCAGCATTAACAGCTGCAGTTCAACGTTTTGTATGTTTACCGAGTTAAATTATATATTTATAAACCAAACAGGAAGTACGTAGACCTAAAATATCAGGAAGTGTGATCTCTACAAGTGAGCCTCCACAAGAACGAAGTCAACATTGCGCATGGGTGACCTGCAGTGATCCGTGTTACACTGATGAAGGTGATTTGTGAAGTCTAACTTTAGGGCTGATGACCTTTCTGAAACAGCATGACAACCCTGAGGAGGATCAGCTCGTGGTTGCCCGTCCTGCGGCGACCCTGCACGAGGAGCTGTCAGAGAGGGACACGAGCGACCTGCAGTCTCCTGTACACACCTCATCGTGCACAGGCAGTTAGCGCCTTTCACCTGCAGAGAGGAACATCCAGCCTGCAGACCAGGGCGTTTGGGCTCTCTGCGCGCAGGCTGAAGAGCACAGATGACTTCAGCAGCAGGAGCAGCGAGTTTAATGAGGAGGAGGAGGATGAGGAAGATTTCCTGGAGGACAGTGAGGTGGAGGAGCTGTTCCAGCAGCAGGTTCCTGCAGGCATCGGAGAGGGACAGCACAGGGTGTTCATCATCCACCCTGATGTGAAGTGGGGAGGCAGGAAGCAGCATCTGACCACAGGTAACAGGAAACGCAGAATGATGAAAAAAGTTTATTTGAAGTTATGCTTTTCCATTTTTTCTGTCATAAATATCCTGTGCCAAAGGTGGATGCCAAATTAAACGTCACCAAAGCCCCATAAATTTGCTGTTCAAACCTTCTGTTTGTGAGGGGCAGCCAATCAGAAGAAAGGCAATGCTTGAGCTGGCGAGCTGCACTTATAAGCTAAATAAGAATTATAGTAGAGTCCAAGAACAGAAGTACACAGCTAGAAATGCTCAAGATGATCACTTTAAAAGTTTGGACGGTTACATTCGCAGCTGGGCTGATGATGGCTGAGGCTGAGGGGCTCGTGAACACCTTGGAGAACTGGACGGTGGTGGACAAGATGATCCTCTCCACCAAGACACCAGAGAAGAAGAGGATATTTGGCAAAGGGAACTTCCAGATACTCACAGGTACTCTCCACTCCTGTGAATTTGAGCATCCAGTCTAAGTGCTGCATTAATATACATCATCAGATTTTTTTTTTTTCCCCTTTCAGAGAGAATCAGGCAAACAGCAGGAATCACTGCTGTGTTTGTGAATGTTGAGCGCCTGTCTCCTTTGTCTGAGGTGAGCCTGTCTGAAAACTCTGGCTGTAGTGAGTGAAAGGTTTCATTCACTGATGGTTCTTTTTTTTAAAAAAAAAATCTGTTTAGAGGGAGTTTGAAGAAGTCTGGGGGGTCAAAGTGTTTGACAGATACTCAGTAGTCCTGCACATTTTCCGCTGCAACGCGAGAACCAAAGAGGCCAAGCTGCAGATCTCGCTGGCAGAGATCCCCTTGCTCAGGTATATTTTTGCACTTTGTGACATCTTTCTGTTACACTGCTACATGCCAGGAGTTGTAAGAATGTCTGATGTCAGGATTTCTTATTGTTTGTGTTAAACCACATTTTGTATATCAATGGCAGATCTCGTCTGAAGAACGAAATGGCAAACTTGGATCAGCAGGGCGGAGGATCGAGATACATTGGCGGTTCAGGTAATACAGCGTCCACAGTGGGCACATGTCAGCCTATGTTCTGTTTTTAGAGACAAGAGGGCTCTTTCTGATTGGTCCTTACCAATACTGTATATAAAAGATGGACATAACCTCTGGTTCTGAGAAGTGAAGCCAATGCAGAATTGGTTTAAACATGCATTTATTTTTCTTTTTTCAATTAATATTTTTAATTAAAAAAAAAAAAAAAACTGTGACTACAATAAGAGAAAAAAAACTACAGTGCTTTCCCACTGGTATAAAGTCCATAAAGTCCTGATAAGTTATCCATACTGAAATAACTTGTTTTATGTTGTACTTTAATTCTATGTACTTTTCATACCTAGTATACAGGTTTCAGGACAAGGTTTGATATCAGTATTAAGAATACATGACAGTGTTCCAGTAACATCCACCCAAAACTGCTTAACAACAGGACAGTGCCACAGCAAGTGGCACGCCCTCTGCTTCATAACCATGCCAACACAATTTTAATGATGTACGATCAGTTTTCTTCAGTGAGCAAGATGATGGCCCGTTGTATCTGACACGGTTGCATTTTTGGGTGATGCATCCCGTTCTGCTATATTTTGCATTCGCACGTCTGGTTTCAAAACAGCAGGATGATGACAGCGAAAATGCTCAGCTTGAGGCTTCACAATGGGGTCTTGTTAGCCAATGGGTGACGTCACAGTGGCTATGTCCATCTTTTATATACAGTCTCTGGTCCTTACAGGTGAGACACTGTATGAGGTCCAGCAGAGGCTGCTGAAGGAGCGGGAGATGAAGATCCGCTCAGCGCTGGAAAAACTTCGGAAAAAGAGGCACCTTCTGCGATCTCAGCGTAAACACAGGGAGTTCCCTGTCATCTCTGTGTTAGGGTATACCAACTGTGGTGAGACTGGAAAGACACTAGGCCCAGTGTAACAACATCAGCAGATAGTTTTCACATTTTGCGCTGTTGAAGTCTTTAATTTGAAGACATTCACAAAAGTGACATATTTCTTTTGGCTTCATCCATACAGGAAAAACTACTTTGATCAAAGCTCTGACGGGTGACAGTAGCCTTCAGCCCAGAAACCAGCTTTTTGCAACCCTGGATGTCACCGTCCATGCCGGCCAGCTGCCCAGTCGCGTGACTGTTCTGTATGTGGACACCATCGGCTTCTTGTCCCAACTGCCCCACCAGCTCATCGACTCCTTCTCTGCCACCCTGGAAGATATTAAACACTCGGTATGTAGCAAAGTCAGGTTTTATCACATATTTGCCGCAGGGGGTAAATAAAACTAAACTAAAATTAGGTGCGAAAACCATTTTAATTAACTAACATAAAAATAAAAATAAAAACTAGATCTAACAACAGCTAAAAAGAAAACTAAAGGATGTCGTGTGCTTACAAAAATAACTAAAATAAAGTACACAGGAAATGTCTTTAGTTTTAGTCTTTGTCAGTTTGGTCAGATTGGGTACATACACTCACGAGACTAAATTCTTCGTGGCACAGATTCAACAAGGTGCTGGAAACATTCCTCAGAAATCTCTGTCCATATTGACATGACAGCATCACACAGTTGCTACAGATTTGTCGGCTGCACATCCATGATGTGAATCTCCCGTTCCACCACATCCCAAAGGTGCTCTATTGGATTGAGATCTGGTGACTGTGGAGGACATTTGAGTACAGTGAACTCACTGTCATAATCAAGAAACCAGCTTTGAGATGATTTGAGCTTTGTGATTATGGCATGTTATCATGCTGGAAGCAGCCATCAGAAGATGGGTACACTGTGGTCATAAAGAGATGGAGATGGTCAGCAACAATACTCAGGTAGGCTGTGGCATTCAAATGATGCTCACTTGGTACTAAAGGGCCCAAAGTGTGCCAAGAAAATATCCTCCACACCATTACACCACCAGCAGCCTGAACTGCTGATAGAAGGCAGGATGGATCCATGCTTTCATGTTGTTGACACCAAATTCTGTCCCTACCATCTGAATATCACAGCGGAAATCAAGACTCATCAGACCAGGCGACATTTTTCCAAACTTCTATTATCCACTTTTGGTGTGAATTGTAGCCTCAGTTTCCACTTCTTAGCTGATAGGAGCTGCACCTGGTGTGGTCTTCTGCTGCTGTAGCCCATCTGCTTCAAGGTTTGATGTGTTGTGCACTCAGAGATGCTCTTCTGCATACCCTGGTTGTAACAAGTGGTTATTTGAGTTACTGTTGCCTTCCTATCAGCTCGAAGCAGTCTGTTCATTCTCTCTGACCTCTGACATCAACGAGGCATTTTCACCCAGAGAACTGCTGCTCACTGCATATTTTCTCTGTAAACCCTAGAAATGGTTGTGTGGGAAAATCCCAGCAGATCAGCAGTTTCTGAAATACTGAGACCAGTCCGTCTGGCACCAACAACCATGACACATTCAAAGTCACTTAAATCATGTTTCTTCCCCATTCTGATGCTCAATTTGAACTTCAGCAGGTCGCTAGTTTGTAAAATCTCATGTTATGGTACACTGTCACTGCCATGTTCATTTTTTTGGAGCCAGAAGTGACCATATTGCGATGAGGAGTGCTACATTTTTTTGCGAACACTTGGTTAGCAAGCTATATTCATAGACTGTCTCGCTTAACATGCTAATTAATGTAGTCCCAACAAAGCAGATACCTGCTAAGGCACAGATGTTTTTTGAATGGTACAGCTAATCTCACATCAAGCCATATTTTTGGAATAAAAACGGTCCAAAAAGGCACCAACACCACACACACACAGTGAAGAGGTGCAGTTCAGTGACTCCAGTTAGCTGAGGTGAAGCCCAGCAGACAGCTAGCAGCTGCAGCCAGCTGTGTCAACATCCACTCGTCAGTCAAAGCAGCCACACCCTTGTAAGCCCTACTTAAATTTAAATTCACCCCTTTATGGTTATTATTAAAGAAATTTAGCTATAGAAACAAAAACTTTGTTAAGATAGGCTGTTTAACTGCTGTAAAGTTGCACATAATGGGAGTCTGTGGGGATTATTCATTGAGTGACCTCAAATGGCTGCTCGAAGAACTCCACTTTCCAGTGCTTCCACTTTTGGTTTTATTTTTGTCGCTGGAGGTTGCCTTGTGGTTCTGCTAGAAAAATAGTACTTACCGAATGTACTTCCAGTTCTAAGTATATGCTGAGACTCCTAACTTGACCATTCGTTGTGTGAGGTGGCCAGACGTTTGTCTGTAGTGACAGTGGCAACCCTTGGCCACCCCTTTGCTGTAAACATAAAGGAAGTGTAAATACGCATTTTTTAAGTATCTTTGACAGTGGAGTTGCTGACTTAGTGCTTGAGTTTCTCATCCTTTCAGGATCTGCTGATTCATGTCAGAGACATCAGTCATCCAGAGACGGTGAATCAGAAGGTGAACGTACTGAATGTCCTGAAGAACCTGCAAATCCCCAACAGGTTGATGAACTCAATGATAGAAGTCCACAATAAAATTGACCTCATTGACAAGTAAGAGCAAAAATCCCATTGCAGCTTGCCTACCAGTTTCATCAACAGGCTGCAGATGTAATGTTAATATTTTTTACAAGCTCTAAAAGGTAGATTTCATGGTGGGTGGAATGAGCTTATATCAGGAAATGTAACTTGTAAATTAACTGAAGTGACAGACACTTTAAATATGTTCCAGGATTTGCAGAGAAGCTGTATTCATGTTGTTATTATGACTGACATCTGTTGTGTTATGTTTGTCCCACAGGTATCAGTCTGCAGAGCCCACTGCTCTGCCTATATCAGCCCTGGAGGAGAGAGGCCTGGAAGAGCTGAAGAAAGCAGTGGAATTGGAGGTCTTAAAGTCTACGGGGAAACAAATTTTGGATCTCAAAGTTAACCTCAGCTCTCCTCAGTTAAGGTGGGACTGTGAATCTGTTCGTGTCGGTGAATTATTATAGTTTGGAACAACAGAGCATATGTGGTAAAGCGTGTATGCTCATCCACAGCTGGCTGTACAAAGAGGCCACCATTCAGGATGTGCAGGTGAATGCAGACGAAGGCTCGGCCGTTGTCACGGTCATCATCAGCACCGCTGCTCATGGGCGCTACAAGAAACTGTTTGGCGGCAGATGAGACAGGAGGAGGGGTGTGACAGCAGAAATAAAAAAAGGACTCCACCACAGTTAGTTTAAGAAAACACTGTATTTACTGTACAGCATAATAAAATATATGACGATATAAATCTGTTAGTTATTTTCATGTAAACATTCAGATTGCATATTGCAGATTGCACAAACATTCAAATAATG
Source organism: Paratilapia polleni (assembly GCA_015106735.1). Classification (NCBI taxonomy): domain Eukaryota; kingdom Metazoa; phylum Chordata; class Actinopteri; order Cichliformes; family Cichlidae; genus Paratilapia; species Paratilapia polleni. The sequence goes on along the minus strand of VUQI01029391.1, from coordinate 12,422 downwards.
TGCATAGTGTGTGCACAAATAACCCCTGGGGGATAAAAGCTCAGGCTTCAGATGGCTCTAAATGTTCAGTTTCAAAAAGTTTTTCTTTACTCATGACTTAGTACAATAGAACCATAGAGAGGGGACATCCCTAAATATGGTCAGACACACAGCTCTGGCTGTGAGCACCAAAGCCCCACCCACTTTCTGTTTGTGGGTGGCAGCTAATCAGAAGAATGTTAGTTCTTCTGATTGGAGGAGCTAAAACAGCTTGTTTTAGACAGTGAATGAAGTGTAGGATAAATGAGGATTATTTTGCACTGTGAATCATGTAAAGCTACTCTAGTAGAGTATAAGAATAAAAATATGGATCTTGTAATGAACATAAAATATCCTCATTAACCAAATGTAAGGCATACATAAATAGCAGCTGTTTCAGTTAAAAGTCTCAGCGTAGACAAAATGTCACAAACAGAGACACTGAGGAAAACAGGAAATGAGATGTAGTGTGGCTACTAATGCTTTTTTATCTGTCTGGAATTATTCCGTCGAAGTTTCTGGTTCAGTGCAATCACCGCAGAGCAGAGTGGCAGCGGCCCCACAAAGTCTCCTGCGATGATGTTGAGGCTCTTGGGGTCCAGTCCGGGTGTCTGCTCCTCCAGCCATGTCCTCAGACAATCCCAGTTGCTGTAGGTGAGCGTCCGCAGGGATTCCTTTGGGTTCTTGGTGATGTAATATCTATCAGCTGTTAGGTTCAGGCCAGACACAAAGAAGCCCTCTGAGGAAAGAAAAAAGACTTTTAGCTTTATTGTTAATGAAATCCTAATCTCTGCACTCCAAAAATCAGACTCACCTGGACGTCCCAGGTCTTTTTGCCAGTCTAAGTAAGTGATGACTCCCTGTGCTGAGCGCTGGTTGGCCCACCAGTAAGGGATGGCAGGCCACACCTCCTGATGTCTCACTGCAAGCTGGCATTCATAGGACAGGATGACCTGGTAACCAGATGCCCACAGACTCCGCAAGGTCAGGACTGATTCCTGCGGCGGACCAGTGGGAAACTGTCAGGCGCAGTGTTGTTTTATTGTACCATATATTACCTGTGCAGAGAGAAACACTCACCTTTCGGGGACACAGCTTTGAGCTGAATAGCTTCTTCAGGGACAAAATAAATGATTCATGGCATTTGTCATCCATTCCTTCAAAATGGCTGCAAGCGAGGATAACAATCTCCTTTGGGTGAGACTTCAGCCAGGCAGCAACAGACACAAGTGTTTCCTGTAAAAGAGGATACTTAATGTAAGTACTAGTAGAGCCCAAACTCATACTTGTATAAGTGAATTGAATCCCTTAAGCTCTTTGTGGACATTTCCACCTCAAAAAAATTCCCAAAGACACTCAGGAGAATATGAACATCTGGTCGGAAATGAAGCCCAACACATGGTGCACCCATTTCAGGCATAGTAGGAAGGGTTAAACTCACCAGAACTGTTAAATGTGTGTATATGACATGTGTGAAGTACAGGTCGCTGGATGAGTCGTATGGTTTCTGTGCAACACGGAGATCAAAGTACCGAATCCCCATTGAAAGCTGCTCTTCAATGGTTTTGTCCTGAAGGGGAAGAGATAACAAATGTAAGATATAATTTCTTAATAGGGCAGGCATTTAAACCACTTATTTCTAAATGTTTTCATCAGACGTACCCCTCAAAGTTCTGTGAGATGGACTCAAGAACCTCTTCATCAACACCACCTCCCATGTTCAAATACAATCATGGTAAAAAAAGAAAGTACAGCCTCTGTCAGTTCTAAGGTTTTACAAATTAGTACATAATAAAAAATTATCTGGTCCTTAGCAGGTCGTAAAATTAGGTAAATACAACCTGCGATGAACAACAACAGATGGCATATCTGTTGTTGTTCATCTCTGTTGTTCATGTCGTTATTTATTTAACAAAAAGTAAGAAAAATGACGAAGCAGTGTGTGAAAAACTAAGTACACCCCATAATTCAGTAGCTTGTATAATCACCTTTAGCAGCAATAACTTGAAGTAATCATTTTCTGTGTGACTTTATCAGTCTCTCACAGTGTTGTGGAGGAATTTTGGCCCACTCTTTACAACGTTGCGTCATTTCATTGGGGTTTGCGGCATTTTGTTTATGCACAGCTCTCTTAAATTCCCGCACAGCATTTCAGTCAGGTTGAGGGCTGGACTTTGACTGGGCCACTACAATACCTTGAATCTTTTCTTTTTCAACCATTCTGCTGTAGATTTGCTGGTATGTTTGGGATCATTGTCCGGCTGCACGACCCAGTTTTGCTCAAGATTTAGCTGTTGGACAGATGGCCTCACATTTGAGGTCATCAGCCGGGTCCTGTGGCTGCAAAACAAGCCCAAATCATCACCTCTCCACCACCGTGCTGACAGCTGGTGTGAGGTGTTTATGCTGATATGCTGTGTTTGGTTCTCACCAACGTGGCATTATGGCAAAACATTTCCACTATGGTCTCATCTCTCCAAAGGACATTGTTCCAGAAGTCTTGTTCATATTCAACTTTGCAAATCTAAGCCATGCTGCCATGTTCTTTTTAGACAGAATAGGCTTTCTCCTGGAAACCCTTCCAAACAAGTCATACTTCAGCATTTTTCTAATTGTAATGTCGCAAACGTTAACATTTAACATGCTAACTGAGGCCTGTAGAGTCTGAGATGGGTTCTTGGGTTCTTTGCAGTTTCTCTGAGCATTATATGGTCTGAGCTTGTGGTGAATTTGCTGGGACTCCTGGGAAGAGCAACTGTCTTGAATGTTTTCCACTTGTGAATAATCTTTCTCACTGTAGAATGATGGACTTCAAATTATTTGGAAATGACCTTATAACCCTTCCCAGATTGATGGGCAGCAACAATTGTTTCTTTAAGATCACTGCTGATGTCTCTCTTCATTGGCATTATTTTAACACACACCTGAATGCTCCAGACCAGCAAACTGCCAAAGATTTCTGCTTTATAGAGGTGTTCACACTTGCTGATGATCAGTTAATCAGGTGCATCTGATTATCAGCACCTGGCTGCTACTTACCCTCTTAATTCCTATGTAAACAGTAAGGCTGTATTTAGTTTTCCACACACTGTTTCTGCATTTTGGCTAAATTTTTGTTAAATAAATACTGACACTGTGTAATATCTCATGTGTTGTTGTTCATCTTAGGTTGTATTTAATTAATTTTAATTCTAAGGATTATATAATTTTTTATTATGTCCTGATCTGTAAAGTCTTTCTGCTGCTTATTCATTACTTTCACTGCTAATTTTTTCTTTTTACCCTTGCTGAGGACTGAGGTACCTTCAATTAAAAAATTTTGCAGACGGTTACAATAGATCACATGACTACTCCTATGTGAAAGCTTGCAGTTCCTCTAAATCCATGGAGTGTTTTAGTGTGTTTCTTTTCATCGTTTTGGCTTTCTGGATTACAGCTGGTTTCAGTTCACTTTAACATTAACTTACAGTATTTCTAGCTAAAGCCAACAGCTGTTTTCATCAAAAAGACAAACAAACACAAGATTTATCACTTTAAACTTTGGACCAGGACTGAACACCCACAGCAATAACTTCTTAGATGTCCTCACACCTATCTGACACAGTCCCCTACATAATGATCAGCAGTACTGTTGTCTAGTTGCACTTTAAACTTTCAATGCTTACCTGTGTGGTTGCCCATCTAAAAATGGCTGGTCTTGTGAAGCAGCTGAAAAGTCCATCCAGGAGCCGGAAAAAGTCAGACTCAGATCTGACCAAGGGGGAGTTTATGTCCAGGCAGTAACTCATGGCATCGTGGCTTCCTGTATGAATGCATTCAAGCTTTAAAAGATAAGAAACTGGTTTCTGGTACAAGATGCCTTACATGAATTACACACATTCTTTTCTTTAACTCCTACTTGTTTGTATATTTGATCAAAATTGAGAGTTTTGATTATTGTGTTGTGTCTGTGGGTGATCATGACTGTTTTGTGTAACTGATCCTGTGTCCAATCCAAGTCAGACCTGTTGAATAAATAACACCAGAGGTGGAAGAAGATCCTTTACTTGAGTGAAAGTAACAATACCAGAATGTAAAAATACTCTGTTC